>VUQG01029023.1:0-10059 GCA_015106755.1 Etia nguti | reverse complement strand
TGTATTTAAACTCTCTCCTCTCACTAATGTAAATCAAGATAACACACTGTGGGAAAACAATGACTTGGAAAGAAATGGAGAGAAGGGAGAGATGAGTGAGCATAAATAAGTGATGGGCTGTTGAAAGGGTGCTGTTTGTCTGTAGGGTTATCTACAGGCACTGTCCTTTAAACACACACATACACACATACATGCTCACAAGGAGAGCACAAGTGAGGAGGAGGCAACGGGAGAGAGAGAGGCTCTTAGCCTTTACTGAGGCGCTTTGCCTGTCAGCACATATCTGCCTCAAAGCAGCACGAAGAGCTGGGAAGAGACTTAACTGAAGAAGGTGTGAGTGAGCTAGAGTTAATGAGAGACAAAGAGAGTGTATGTATGTAAGAGAGAGAGAGAGCGAAGGAGAGAGAGAAAGAAGAGGGAGGGGGGCTTCACATCCTTGCTTTCTCTTAAAGACAGAGCTGGTTGTTCTCCACTCAGAGGTACCGCAGGCTGAAGAGGAAAGAGCTGGAAACATTAAGCTCTGTTTCTCTTGCGCTCTCTTGCTGTTTAGCCACAGTATCTGTCTCACTCTCTCGTACCTCCTTTGCCTCCAGGTGATCACTCCGTTCCGTAGGCTCATCCTCTGTGCTGAGAACAGGAAAGAGATGGAGGACTGGATCAGCTCGCTCAAGTCCGTCCAGTCCAGAGAGCATTACGAGGTAAGGTATAGTTCAACAGATTAAACCGTGTGTGTGTGTTTGTGTGTGTGTGTGTGTGTGTTTGTGTGTTTGGCAGTTTTGGGGATGGGATACATAGAAATAGGGTGTTCAGATAGGACTGCAGCAATAGACCTGAGATTAAATTTAAATTTAAGACAGCTGGGGAGCTAAGAAGTTAATATTGAGATTGGAGCACATGCATAAGCACCCCTCAACCTGCATGTAGTCACATGTTCAACACTGGGCAGAGTAACAGTAAGAAAAACTATACTGGCGCATCCTATTCCCCCAAGTGTTTTTTCTCCTTATGACTTTCTAACACAGAACATGCTCAATAGATGCCTATTTGAAAGCTTTTTTTTTTCATTCAAGCCAGTATTTCTTGAAGAATCTAGAAAACATGTTACCAGCATCAAAACTGATCGTAACTGCTCAGCATATTCCACTGTCAGCAGAAGATGTTAAGAGGACTGTAAATCCTGGCTGTGCACTGACAGCGAGGTGATGTGGCGAGCACAGGAAGAAAGCTGGGCTGCATTTTAATGCCTTTGATTTGAGAGGAAAATCTTATATAAGACCCCATCCCTCACCCCCTTACTGCACTGCAGTGCAGCAGCAACCCCAGAGCTCACACAGGGAACACACATGTTCACACAAACACACGCACACACACAGACAAACAAGCATGCGCACTCCTGCCAATATGCCCACAAAGCAGCATTTAATTGCCGTCTCCTTTTATGCGGCACTGTTAAAGAATGCAAGTGCCCCAGTTTGCAAGCACCTGTTACAGTTCTACTTGCGAAAAACCAACTATATCCAGGACTGCGCCAACTACTGCAAACGCAACGCCCACATGGGCACACTACACTGTGGCTCCACAGTAGGATCTCTCCATATACTAATGTGTGTAGAGGCATCCAGTTCATCTGACCTGGGTGTGTAGCTTTTTGTAAAACCGCTGAGCAGTCGTCACTCTAACAACTCTAAGGAAGTGGAGGCTCTCTCTCTCTCCTGTGGAGGCTCTTTTCTTATACCAGGCACTTTCCTAACTAATGTTGTCATGGCGTTAGGGGAAAATGAATCATTGTTATTCTGAAAGAAAGCTAGTACACCACAAAGGGGTCAAGTATCAATTGTGTGTCTGTGAATCAATATTCAATGTTTTTTTTTTCTTTTTGGTCACGCTTACATTTCTGTGACTGCTGTTTTCACCTCTCCTTTGCCAGACAGCACAGTTTAATGTGGAACATTTCTCAGGGATGCACAACTGGTACGCCTGCTCCCATGCACGGCCCACCTTTTGCAACGTTTGTAAGGATAGTTTGTCTGGGGTCACATCTCACGGCCTCTCCTGTGAAGGTGAGTACAAACACACTCAAAGCTACACATGCTTACTATTAAACGTGTGAAACTCAAAAAGGATCATTATTTCATGTCCTTTACATTAAATTTGGGGTAAGGCAACATTTTGTCATCACTGGATTAAAAATCTAAAGATTTTTTGGAACTAGCTTCAAGAATCCATAGACTACTCAATAGTCCATTTGCAGTCCGCTAGTTTCTCCTGTCCCTGTTCTCACTGTAAGTGCATCTCCTCACACACATGATAGGTCCTGTGGAGTGGAGCTATCTAACAATAGAAAGGTGAAGTGAAATAATGTTAAGTTAATACTGAGTTGACGATAACGCAGTGTTAGCCTAAGTGCACTTAAAGCTTCAGAAGATGGCAAGAGTGCAAACAAGAGCGAGGAGGACAGAGAGACGACAGGGAAAAACATTTGTCATCTAAGCTTTTCACTTGTGCCACGAAATACTGCAGACAATGAAGAAAATTGTTGGTGTAGGAGGTATGACATCCTTCCAAACTTCCAAAGAACCGCTGCACTGCTGCTAACTGCATGGCTCTCAACAGCTATGAGGTCACTAAAGACCTTGGTGCTTTTTTTTTTTTAAAAAGTAGCAAAAATTGGCACATAGCAGTGTGTAACACTTAAAATGTCTTTAAGATGTTTTAAATGCCTTTTACTTTGAAAAGACAACCAGGAATTCTATGAAATTATGACCGGCCCTATAGTGCCTCTGATTGGATCGTAGAGGATTCATTTGAAACGTGACGCACTGGTTGGTTTAGGCATCAAGAGTGAATCAAGTCTCATAGTAGAGCTAGAGGCATTAAGCAACTTTTTTGCTTTTTCATCTTAATTTGAAGTGAAGGAAGGATTGTGTAATTTCTTGTTTTATTTAATACATACAACACAGATTCTCTGTATTTCTATACACATAAATGCTCCTGCAAAAGACTGAAGCTGTACAAAATAAAGTCCTTTACAGTTTTCAAAATATCCTACTTTGTATTGCAACTCTAGAACCTAATCTCTTCAGAAGTGTATCCTTTTCTACTAGTCATAGGAGCAGGGATTCTATACCTATATATATATATATTATGAGAAACGATTCTGGACCTCACTAATTTTCTAATTTATTTATTTGAAAGGGACAGTGCAGTGTAACATAGTCCATGTACAAAACATGAAACTGATGTAACGCACATAAGTTTATAGCTATTGCTAATTTGTAACAGTTGTCCCTTGTTGGCCTTAAAATCAAAATAGATACATTTTACAATAATACATACATTTTCATAAAACCAAATTACATCATAAATACAATTTCTCACTAATTTCTTTATGGTCCTGGCTGACACATGGCGCAGTAAAGACAGAACATAGAATTGACATAGATGAGCTTGTTGTAAATGATTCCCAATCCATCTTTTGAGTCTGATCCAAACACCAGACCAAATATTTGAGATGTTTTGAGACTTGAATGTGTTAGCGTTAGTTTTATCTGTGGTGGTGGTGGTGTCCAAATCCCATATGAAGCAAAAGCACAGTGTCGAGTTTATACAGCATTCATGATGCCCATACTTATTTGGTTGGAAGTAATGACAGTAGAAAGGAAGAGGATGGTTTATGAAATGTTGTCACTTTATATATTTTTGCTTACTGTAGCTGTGATGTAGCTATGGCTGTAGAAATTTGTGGAAACAAGGTCTCACAGAAATCTACATACATGCTAGTCGGGCCAGCACAGTTCATTGCTAATTACATTAGCGAAAATTTGCAGAGCAACTAGCCATGACTGGAGTCTCCCATCAGCATTTTGGCTTTATTGTGGAGCAGAAAACTGAATATTGTATATCCTTTTGTCATCCTAATTTGCACAAAACATTTTATCTTGATTGCTGCTACTTCTCCAACACAAATACCTACACTGGTTGGAAAGTTGGAAACCGCAGCCTCACAGAGTAAACAAATATGTGACATACGATCAAAAAGATTCCAGAACTCTGCCCATCCCAACACACCAGATGTAAATTTGGCTGCTTTTCCTCTCAGATTGACGTAGACATTCCATGTCTCATCCTACATTTGAGTCACCATGGACTTAGGTGTAATTATGGTGATTAGGTCAGCTGGCAAGTATCTCCAGGTAATAATCCTTTTTTTTAACAACAGGAAGCTCATGGTAGTTGCCCTAATATGAACTGTTTTGTGTAAGTCTGTGCTTCACTACATCTATACCAAATAATAATGTGAGCATATGTAGTAAGTAATCCCTGTGAAACTAAAACTCCGGCTTCAGATTGCTTTTAGCTTGTATCTGTGTCATGTCGGTGAGAGTGGTTACTCCTAATATGGTCGTCTCATCTGGAAGAAGCAAGGAAGCTAAAACCACTTGCTTCACACAGAGGATCAACTCGCATCAAGACCCAGCGTGGGACAAACAAAGATTGGTTTGAATTCTGAAGCACACAAATCTAGTCTAGTAGAATCTAAGCATATCATTGTAGAGGTGGAAATGGGCACATTAAGTCTTCTTTAATGAGAATAAAGCAGGTTGACATGAAGCTGAACTATCCTGTGAAGAATTAGTTTTTAGACACATATTGTTTTCTTACATAACTCTCTTTCCTGGCTCCTACTTCAAATAGCCACTCTTTTAATATCAGACACCCTATAGTATCGTAACAGATGATTTTCCTTTGGAAGCAAAGCCTGTGAGCTGGCAGGTTTATAGGCACTTTGGGAAGGCTATATTGCTATTTTACGTAAGGACTGGTGAGTCACTGAAGTGAGAAAAGTCTTTTCTTGAGTGTCTGCCCAAGTGCAGCAGATTGGATATACCTGAGCCAGCAAAAGTCTTTGAAATGCACTGGGTTGTGGAGCAGGATGCCCATCAAGCTCACAGCCAGCATATGAATGCATGTCACCCTGTATTCATATGCTTTTATGCCATATTGTGTGTATAAGCGTTGACTCAGACTGCATTTTTTAAAAATAGCATTTCACTTGCCTCCAATTGCCCTCAACAGGAAAAAAACTGTTAAAGGATCATGAATGACACCATATCTCCTCACCTCATGTGTGAAAGAACAGAGAAGTGGGGTGTTATGAGGAAGGTGTTTGACATGGGAGGCTGACACTATTTTTTTTTCTTTTTCTTTTTTTTAGTTTCTTTTAGCTGGTGTAAAGTGTTATTGACAGGCAGCGGACCATAATGAGCACCATCTGCATATCCTCTCACTCTAATTTTGCTAATGTTCCCCTGTGAGCATGTGGATGTGTAACTCAGTCCCGTGTGTGCGCGCCTACATGTGCACTGGGTTTGCTGTATACGTGTGGAGGCAGTGAGAGCCTCTCCAGTCAGTGCTCATTATCCTCTCATATCCAGAGCAGAAGGCAAAAGAGAGAGACATAGAGAGAAAGACCAAATCATTAGAGCAGTATCTAATGGTTGTTATTCGAATCGGCTTATTTTGCGCCACGCATACACAAGCAACAATAGGAAGATGCAATGAAATTATGGGGTTTTCATTACATCACTGAGAGAAGCACAAGGTACCTACAGGCAGACATCCATGGACATTGTTTTTTGGGCTAAATCTAGTTGACCATAATTTAGCCAAATTTGGCCCTGTTGAGCTAATAAACCACTGCAAAGGCTAGTGCACACAATGCCTTTATATATTATAAAGACATTATAAATATTTACATTATATTATATATATTATATTATATTTTGGGGGTGTGATTGTTTGGCATTATGTAAGTCCAGTGGCTTGTAAAAATAAGCTCGCCATGAAGCAAAGTGAAACAAGAATACAGTTACATATGGATATAAAGTAATGGCATAAAAATGCTTATATGCTTATTTTAATTTTTAAAATTAGCAGGACAGCACACTACACTGGTTAGTGCCATTTTCTCACAGCAAGAAGGTCTTAGGTTTGACTCCACCAGGTAGTTGGGGCAGTTCATGATGATGATTCATTCATGATTCATTGTGGAGTGTAAATGTTCTCCCTGTGCATGCATGAGTTTCCTCCGGTTATTCTGGCTTCCTCCCACAGTCCAAAGGGACGCATATTAGGTTAACTGGTGATTCTGAATTGGCTGTAGGTGTAAATGTGATTGTTGTCTGTCTCTGTGTGTTAGCCCTACAGTAGACTGGTGACCTGTCTAGGATGTATCATGCCTCTCGTCCAGTGACAGCTAGAGTAGTCTCCAGCCCCCCGTAACCCTGAATTGGATAAGTGGTAAATTAGTCTTTGTGACCAAGTCAACAAAAAAATTGTCAATTACCATAAAAAGTACAGCTTGTGATTAATAGATTGGTATAAGAGTCAGTTATAATCATCCCAACATGTTCTGTTTATATCACACTCTCATGAAGTCTTGAATCTCATCTGCTAAGTGTATCCCACTTTTTAACATATCAATAAAAGATTTCATATATTTTCTTATTGTCTGATGATGTGCAAAACTATTGTAACTACTGAAGTAGATCCACAACCTTATTTCTTTATATTTTGTTAGGGTAACACTGTTGTCGTCAACTCAGTATCAACTTTCACTTCACCTTTCTCTTGTTAGATAGCTCAGAGTGAGACAACAGAGCTAAAGTTTTAGCCTTGTGCACACAGCTTGGAACCATCCAGCCGTGCCTCTGTCATTCCAAATAAATGAACACTCCTAGCAGCTGCTATCATAAATGCAAAATAAGTCATGCTTTTCACTGTTGAATTCGGCAGAATTTGAAGTAAATTTTCCTGCCACACAACTTAGTAACTCGGGGTTGTGTGATTCATTACATTGTATCCTCACTTGAAGAAATAAACGATGGAGCAGATGAGTTGCTCATCAGCGCAGACCGACTCCATCTGATTCCAGCATGTTGGCAATCCGTCTGCAATTTATGAATTAGATTGTGATCGTGAGACGTTTGACAATTTGATTGAATGATTTTAGTCAGTCCAAGTTGGACCAAGATAGATTATGTACCCCCATGTGAGCTGTGCAATTGTCATTGAGTAATAGGTCTCCAGGCTTTCTGAAGGTCAATTTCTTCCACTGATACAGTTTAGGTCATGGCCGTTCCAGCTGTCTTGCTCAAGACCACAGTTAAGTTAAGGTCTGCATCCTTGAAAGCAAAATAGAAAGAAATGAGGGGTGGCTCAAGAGTTTTGGACAATACTACTGGAATTTGTAAATGTTTTGGTGATACAAAGCAGTTGTAAAGCACCTGTGGCTCAGGAGGTAGATCTACAACCTGGAAAGTCAGTGGTTTGATCTCTGGTGTCCTTGGATAAGATGTTGAACCCCAAGTTTTCCACAGTCCAATTTTAGTGCATGTGTGGAAGTGTGGTTGTGATAGGTACAAAGCTGTAAAAATGAATGTGTGTTAATGGACAAATGTGGCAAATGCAGTGTCAAAGTCTTTTGAGTCCTCAGTAAGAGTAGAAAAATTCTTTTTAAGTGCTATTCCATTTACCGCACAAATAAACTATGTCATAACTTTTGCAATAACACAGGGCTTTATCTAGCTTTGACGTAGCCATACCATTCAGGTGTGCATGTTACAACAGCTGTTACTGTGTTCACACATCTTTAGCACACAGTTGGAGCAGTTAGCACCTGCTGATTGGCTAGGGAATTTTACTGCGAAGGGACATGCTCCATCCTGACAACCATAGCTGTATAAGCACTGAAGATTAAAAAGATTTCAAAGACATTTAGCTATAAAAGGGCATTGTTTTAACCAAATCGTTGCATTTTTTTTAAATGTGATGTTTGGCACACATTATTTAAATGTGTGCTAAACACGCCTACATGTTCCTGTATGTTTTGCAGAATGGGTAATTCATTGGAGTTATTTCAAAATACTTTCATTGTCAGCAGAGGCAGCGAGAATGGGAAGATCACCCATGAGAATGTGAGAACCAGTATGTGAGAATGGGAGAGAGTGGGAGACAAGAAAATAGAGAGGCTATCCTAGAAGGCAGTCTTTATTAAACTTTGAGGGCAGCCTGCCATACAGTTTCGCAGCAATCAGCGTGGCTTAAATTTCCCCTTCGATTTCCTGTACAGGACAGTCAGTGGGGATTGATTCGTGCTACCTACCCATAAACACACACACACAAACCGTAAAAGCAGTTTGCCTTTCTGTCTGTATTTCCCCCCTCACACAGACACTCACAGTCTGAGACAGTATTTTCTCCTAGTCTGGCTTGTGACGGCTCAGTGTATGGCCATTAATAGGCAGTGGTATTATGTCCTGAGAATTCTCTTAATGTCCTACTAATGCTCTCTAACAGCATTTAGTGGTAGACGAGATTGAAACATTGATTGTTTCTCCCGGATATGACTTCGGCTCAGTTTGTAGTGTATCTGTGTGGCATGCCTAATGACGAGATTTTGCGTGTTTAGAGAGAGAGAACAACAAGGTGGGGTAGCTGGAAGCAAAGCTCCCCATAGCACAGACATTATTCATGAGTCTGCTAAGTGCCTCATCTCTACAGGAGAAAAAGTCGAGAGCAGGCTCCATCTGTCTGTGCCGCTGTACTGTTTCATAAGAAACATTTATGTTGTATTTACATTTCACTCTTCATTCCTGTTCAAAGCAGCCAGCATTAATTCAAGTCCATGCTTCTGCTTCTCATTTATATGGACTAAAGCTTGACCGACTGGATGTTAAAGTTGTACAATGACTTTGTCAGCACTGATCATCTTTAGTAAAAATGATGTAAGATCCTTCCACCCCACCCCCCTTGCCACTGTCCCAGATCCCAGATCACATTTCACTTTAAGGCACCTACTTGTAGCTTTGTGTTTACACTAATCAAGTAGCAAAAATCCTACCAGCCCTAAACCCTGTAAAGCCCGAGAGCTCTCTTTGTTAAGTGAATGTCAATTCAAGGTTCCTTCTTATTTTACTTTCTGTTTCTATCACTCTTTACCTCCTTTTGACACTGGAGCAACATTTTGTTTCCCTGGTAGACCTTCCACAATCATTCCCATTGTTAAACCATGCAGCATTTCATTAACCTAGGAGAAATACTCAATCTCTCCAACAGTCTAAGAAAAAAATGCTGTCCTCTTCCAGTTTTGGTTGCCTTTTTCAGCCTTCATTTTCTCGATTTTCTGGCAGACAGTAAACGCATAGTGAAAGTAAGGTTAGCAATGCAACACTGCTAAAAATCATTGTTCTCTAACTACTACATTATTTCTTAAATCCAGAAGTGTCTGACGTTTCAGTTGAATAGTTAGGTATTTGATAAGAAGATTAATAGCACTCTAATACTCTCTTAGCTTAATTTAGCAAAGACAACAATGGAGACAGACAACATCTAGCATGACTCCGTTGCAAACTACCTGCCAAATGCAGCTCAAGTTCATGAGTTGAATAGCTTGGTCTCACGTAGGGTGCTGCAGGAGGTAGAACAGGTCATGTACCACTCAGAAGGTTGCCAAGTCAATGCCTAGCTCCAATCTGCAGTTTGAAATGCAAACGTCGGGTTGTAAACTGGGCTAATATGCCTCATGATGAACAGTGTTTTGAGAACTTTTTTGAGAATTTATGCACACAGTAGGCCTCTCATTTGGGCTAATTTATTAAAACACTGGGTGTGTCTGTTTCTGAGGTCTTCATTTGTGTTTTTCAGTCAATAAAAATACCGTATTTTTCAGACTATAAGGCACACTTAAAATCCTTTGATTTTCTCAAAAAAATGCCCCTTATAATCCAGTGCGCCTTGTGTATGAATTCTGGTTGTGCTTACTGACCTCAAACCGATTTTATGTGGTACACGCTGCTCAAAAATCTGTCAAAAAATGTTTTAGTATGACTTTGGTAAGCTACGAAGCCGCACTGCTTGATGGATTGCCGGAGCATTACGGCTACCGTAGTCAGGAGCCTCGCGGAATAATCTGGGTCCAAAACTCCGTCAGCTTCAGGTCCCAAAGTCAAACAAACACTGCAGCATCACTGAGATTTAAAAACTGTCTAAATTCTTTCA
>VUQG01029022.1:0-15154 GCA_015106755.1 Etia nguti | reverse complement strand
TGAAGAATCTGGCATCATGGTGCCAGGACAACCACCTCCAGCTGAACGTTGGCAAGACCAAGGAGCTGGTGGTGGACTTCAGAAGGAGTCAGCACAGAGACTACAAGCCCATTATCATCAAAGGAGCTCCAGTGGAGAGGGTGCAGTCTTTCAAGTATCTCGGTGTCCACATCTCCTCAGACCTGACATGGTCTGCCCACATTCAGGTCCAGTCCAAAAAGGCTAGGCAGCGCCTGTACCACCTACGACACCTGAGGAAGTTCAGGGTCTCTCCAGAGATCCTCAGGATTTTCTATACAGGCGCTGTGGAGAGCATCCTCACACAGAACATCACATCCTGGTTTGGGAACAGCTGTGTTAAGGACCAAAAAGCTCTCCAGAGAGTGATCCGTACACCAGAACGCTGCTGCGGGATTGCTCTCTCACCGCTTCAGGACACCTACACCAGGAGATGCTGGACTAGAGTAGCGCAGATACTGAAGGACCCGTCCCATCCCAGCAACAAACTGTTCCAACTTCTGCAATCCGGTAGAAGGTTCCGCACCATCCAGGCAAGGACAGAGAGACTCAAGAAGAGCTTCTATCCCCAAGCCATCCGGGCCCTAAACCATAGCCGTATGTTGCTCAGACCACCTCTTAATGTGGTCTAAGTGATCAGACCTCAATGGGTCAGGCTGGAGAGGTTGCAGGAGGGAAACGTGCATGTCTGATTGACTTTGGAACTTTTCAGTCTGTGGTGCAGCAACTTTTTTCACTTCTGAAACGAGGTTTTAATGCAAATATCGCGTAAAATTTCACACATTTACCGATGACTGGTGCTATAAGAGAAATGTGGTACTTGAAAGTCTGGGCTGCTGTTGCCTTTTGGTGCCATCTTTCAGCCTTCCTTCCAACATCTTTTCCTTTTTGAAATTCTAATTCCATGTTATGACAGGATGGAGCAGGGCAGCGGAGGGAGAACACCAAAATAGCATCATCTGATCTTTCTTTCATAAACTTTTCCACTCCTGCAGCAACACACTGGGACAGACTTTGGCAGTGGAAGAAAATCGAAAAAATAAAGCAGTCAGCTGAAGTATTTAGTCACAGTCCTGGGCCGTTGAGCTCCTCTGTAAAACACGGGTTACACCAAAAAGGATCCGATATTAAGAAGAAAACCCCCCATCCTACATTGTTAGTTTCCTCCGCTTCCATCTCTTATCAACACTGCATCACGTCTGGGATCACACATTCGCACTACTATTGCCAACACTATAAATACACACTATGAACGCACAACTGCATTATTCAGTTTGGGAATTCACTAGCATCTGCCATGTGACTGGCAGCTATATTTAGCTTCCAGGGTCTATGCGGGCTGCAGCAAAATCATCGCTCGTTCAGAAGGAAAAATGCATTTTTAACCACTTTGCTTCTCACCTCTAATGAGACGCAGAGGTTGCGTGAGGTAACAACAAAAAATACTTCCTCACCACACCGGCACATTTAATGTAATAGTTACTGAAAATACTGGCAGCTAGCCTCTTGGTTTGAGGCAGGTGCTTTTTTTTCCCTGCTATGTTCCATTTTTAGTGGTGTAAATATGCCAGCTCAGTGGGATCCAAGCTGTGAAAGCCTGAGCTAATGAGCTGTCTGTCAGTGGACAGGACAGATAGAGAAAGAAACAAGAAACACGATGAAAAAGAAGTTGGAAGACAGAACCCACAAAAGGGGATATTCATAGTAATTTATTGCTTCACCATATGGTTATATTGGCTTAGCAAACAAAAGATGTGTATGTCATCAAAAACAGAGCGGATTTCAACTGAATGAAAACTACAGTAAGAGGAGCCAATACTGAACTGAGGTCACTCATGGGGGAGTATTCTTAAGGTTCAAAAGTACAGTAACAACTCAGCCCTACATGTAAGGTAGCTGAAAAATTGCCAACTGTTTGTCGGGTTTTAATCATTTAGCGTAATCCCAGGGAGCTCTCCAAGGAAAAATCTTCAGAAGTCATGATATGATCTCTCAGTTACTGTCACTTTCAGTTTAAACCAGAGATCAACCACTGGATAAGGACACTCGGGTCACACCTACATTGTTTCCTCTGAACCGTAAAGGAAACCTTTTCATTCTATCTCTTTTTTTAAGCAGCACAATTACACACCATGTCAACACAGAAGGCGTGGCAGGAGGAGCGCATTAGCAGAGCCGCAGCCTCGGAGCCCCAGTCAGCGTCTACACAGGAGACGATCGGGCACCGTGTTGAGCTGTAGGTCAAATTGAAACATCCACAGCAACAAAGATTACAGAAAGACAGCCCTGTTCAGCAAATGTCCAAATATTATATTAGGAGATAATGGTGGATTTTTTTTTTCACTAAAACGCTGATAAAAGTGGACCACTGCTGTTATTTCTTCTTAGGAAAGACAAACTTAACTATTCTATATTGAGGGGCAGGTTGGACTGTGAAACTGCATGCTCATTGGCTAACAACTAATGATGCCATTGAGTGTGCAGTTTTGTACCGCGGACAATCCTCCATCTTGAAACATCTTGAGTTGTCCGCCAAATGGGACGTGATACAACCACCCCGACTTCCCCGACTGGTTGGCAGTGGTTCCTGGAGGTTTCTGGCTGTCGCTGGATAAAATTGGTTGCAAAGAAGGTGCTGCTCCAAAAGCCTCCTAGAGATTGCCACAGGTGTCTGTAATTTTTAATGTTAGCCCAGAAGTAGATTACATTTTTAAAAGTGTGACACAAACTGGAAATTCATATAGATTGTCTTCAAAGTTCAAGCTGTTTGCGTCTATATTGTGGTTGTGAAAATTGTTCAACAACTGCATTTTTGTGATACTATATAGCACTCTTCATGTCTAATGCATATTTGGGCAGAACTACTGGAATAGAAGCTCCAACCAGGTTTTATACTGTCTACGGGGTTTACTTACTCAAGAGTAACATTTATTTTGGTTTATCAAATGGCCAAAAATAAAGGAAAAAAACATTACCCTCTGTTAAGTACAGTAACACAGATTCAGTGCTTAACCCATTTAATCCCATATTTTTCCCTGCAAAATAAGTGCATGCATTTTACTCCTTAGACTTGCCCTACACACAATATGTTTCATTTTTTTAATGTCATGGGGGTTAAAATGGCAACAATTGTTGCCGGTGAGATTGATCATGTTTACAAGTGTAATTATCCTCCAAAAGTAGATTCTGAGCCAGAAAAAAACCCTGAGTTATCTTCTGAAAATAGTTTGCTGCTGTTATTCTTTCTTTTACCCAACAAGGAGTAAACTTCTGCCCTCTTAAATTAAAAACCAGGGCTGTGAGAGGTCACAGCAGGGTTATTTGATGACAACAAAGTCTGGCCAGCACAGTGCCCTTTAACAGACTGAGACTAAACACTCCAGGGTATTCTGAACATGATTACCCAATGATAATTGAACTCAGCTCTGGCGCTTTACTAATTCTAACCAATCATCAACCCATTCAGGCACAATGGCACCTATTTCTAAGGTGCAAAGAGAAAAGCATAAAGGATGAATCGGTCCAAACTGCAGTTTTATGTAGTGCAACTACAGCATCTTCTCCAGTTTGACTTGTTCCACCTGAATTAGAAAACTAATTACCAATTAGTTCATTTATTTTCCCTCTTTATCCTGTCTTCACCAATCTTACACTTCAGTGGGATCATTAATCTTCATCTATGCTTAATTATGCAAAACAGGGTGGCTTAGTCTCAGGAATCCAGCAGGGCCCATGGGACACCTACTGGTTTTCATACTGTGGCTTCAGGAAGGGAAGAGTTTATAAAAACCTAGGCTGGAGAGCACAGGTCCCGTAAACGGTAATGATAGCCTCCTCTTCTGGTAGTAGCTAAAAATGCTCAAGTTCAACATGTATCAATATATGGTTGAGATGAATTAAGAAGATTTGTTACACAGGAAGCCAGCATTTGAGCTCCAGTGACGGAAACCTCAATACTGCACTTTTAATCTACATGAAACGACCGAAAACTGCTTTACGATGCTAACGAAAAAGATACCTGACTGAAACAGACACGGGACAGGGATCAGCACGAGACTGAATGGACATAAATAAGAAGAAGAAAAACTTCAAAGTCCTGTTGTATGTGGTGCTGGGGTCAATTCACCACAAAAGTCAAAGGGCAAACAGACCGGGGGGGGGGAGCTTCTTTAGAGCCACAAAAGTGAGCGTGTGAGAAAACAAAAGACAGATGAAGGATAAACCTTGATGGCCGTTTAAAACACAGGACAAACCCGTGTTTGCGCCCACAATTGGATTCACTGAGCATGGTTCACAAGGCCGACAGCAAATGGCTTGAGCTCGAGAATGATTCCGTAATGCTTATCAAACAATAACTGATAACTACAGTTATCACATCAGCTTAATTACACACCGAGGCTGACCAGCGAAACACTGGTTTTAATCGCATGGACCACGAGAATGGGTTTAAACTGAGAGCGCGAGACCCAAATGAATACTGTTAGATGCTTTGAAAAAAGCCAAACACTTTTGTTCCTGTTCGATGTAAAATGTCAAGATCAAAATGATTCAAATTCATTTGAAGTCTTGGCAATGGGACTGCGGCTGTAGGCAGGTGTTTCGAGCCGTTTTCACACATGCACTGCAGACAGCACAGAGGTGCACGCAAGGACTGAAATATTACCTGCAGTCGGATTAGATGTTAGTAGATATTCAGCCTGCCAGCTCCCCAAGTAAAAAGCGTTAAGTCACATTGTACCGATAATACAGGTAACAAATAGTACAGCATTCACCGCTAGCGAGCGGGCTATTGCACTGCATCCTGCACCCCTACTCGGGCAACTTCCTCGCCTAAACCACACAGAGCATTTCCAGTACCGCGAGCACGGCTGAAGTGGACCATTTCCTTCTGTGGTGCTACATGTTAGAAAGACTGCACTGTCCAAAAGTTGATGTCTGAAAATGACTGATGACCATATAACATAATGTTAGCAGCATTACAGCAACACCGGTTTGTTTACAATAAAAATGAAGCTTATAGCAGGTACTGCTTTATACTGTTTATTATGGTTCTGTTATTTATTTTTTCCCTCACTCTAAACTATACTGTCTTAAGACAAAATAATTCTTCTAGCTCACGCAAACTGATGTGACTCAACAGATAAAAGCACCATTAGTAAATGCATTACTATTGGCATTTCAGGCAATGGTAACCAGCGAGGCCGATAGCGACCTAAGCCGATGTTCAGCTAATTTTCAGCACATTCTCACATGCCTGTGTAAGTGTCAGAAACCATTTTTCTAGCTCAGGACATGATTTCCCTCCTTTTTTTTAATTATGTGTATGTGTATATATATGCGTCCCTAAAGCCCCTTTGAACCATCACATGTGACTGGGCCATAGGAACAAACTGATCTGAATCTATAACAGATTATTAATTTTTAGGTTTGTTTGTCTTTATATACAAGAACATAAAACATTTGGGGTTTCTAGGGTCCACCTTTGTCTTAACGACAATAATAACAATATAACAATAATAATAATGATAATGGCGATAATAGTAACTACACATATATGGGTTTTTGCCTTAAATCTCCACTGTGCACTAGACAGAAAGACAAATAAAATAATGCGACATAGGCTTCCTTTCATATGGTTCCCCCCAGGCATAATAGGACGTGATCTGACAGCTGCCATCAGCTCACCTTATTGAGCAAATCTTGTCAACTATCCACGGTCATCTAGTTCTTTTTTTAAGCCTTTCACCTAAATTTCAGTCTACCAGAAGAAAAGAAAAACAATCAGCGGATCAATCAATACTTGCAGATTAGCTCTCCGTGCTAAAATCACACCACAACTGCATGTTACATCTGTTAGTGATGGGTTTATATTTGTAATGTCTGCAACATTACAGTTGCAGTGCAAGTTTGAAAACGAATATCTGCCGTTTTAAGACAAAACTCTGTTAGATGATATAATACTATACATCCATATTTTAAAGGCCTGACACAATTTATATTGCATCTTGGCGAATTATGTCAGGCTGTGTTTCCTAGCACGCGATTTAAAACAGACTAAAAGTGGAAACAGTATTAAAAGCAGTCAACAAAGACTTCATTCAGCCCACATATTCATCGTAAGGATGCCAACACATCGGAGACTATAGATTGCCTTATGCATGACCTGCACACCCAGTCAAAGCAGGAAACATGGATATTACATTTCAACTCAGAGGAGTTTGGTAAGAAAAAAAAGCCAGAAAAATAGCACAGGACACCCAAAGCTTGGTGCTTGTGAGTGGTGGCAGGCTATTTATAGGCTTACTCCAGTCAGTGAGATAACTCTTTTCTTATGTTGTGGCTCTGCACTTCAAAAGAGTGAGAGGAAAAGAAGAGGGGGCACTCAATGCTGGCACAACACTGAAAGTGACAGAAAAGTGTTTGCCCCTCAACTTGGTGCCAGCAGGTACCCGGCTACTTACGTAGACCAAGTGAAAGATAATTACATAATAATGACAAAACAGATGTCGTTCGACAACTTCTACTGGCACACCTAATCAGGCCTGACACACCTATTTTACACAGAAGATGCCTCTGCTGTGTTGACATATGCATGTGGCGTTGTCAAGAGTGGATATCTGAATGCTGCCTGTGCTTGTAACATCTCTGTTATTCACAACACTGGCTGCAAGACACACTTGATATGAATGGAGAAAAGGAGCGAAACATCAGTTGCTGCTGCACTTGTTTCTTTTAAAGCTGAAAAAGGACCATTTCAAGGGAAATCATCAACAAAAATATACATCTGTATCACATCAACCAAAACTAAAAATAAAAAAATACACAGTTCTGATACAGACAGAATGTATGTTTGGTTTTTACTGACTGTGATGCACGCTGACTGCTTCACATCAGCCTAGAGGGTGAGTCTTCAAATAGTAAACAGCTACTGCATCCCTGATTAGCTCAAGTTACAGTCAGTGGCAATACTACAGTAATAACAAGCTACAGGTTATCTTCCCGCCACCGTGCATACACAGCAGGCATGAAACATGAGAGAAAAAGTGGGTCACTGCATATGCTGAACACGTAAACCTTAAAGACAGACGGGTGTATGGTGTGTTTTTAAGGTTGTCAGGGGGCCCCCGGTATAACGGTACAGTAGCTGTTTAAGCTACCGCACGCGACTTGACACATACTCGAGTCGTGACCAGCTTTGATGTTATTTAGCATGATAAAAGACACGGAGTTGACCGTGTGGAGGGAGAAATAACGAAGCTAGAACTAAGCATTGGTGGTAAGAGACAGCACTGACAGACTGTGTTTATCAATGGGGAAACTCACATCCTCGAACAGGGATCCAACGTTGGCTGTCACCAGCAGTATTCCTGTGCCTTGCGCTGCTGTCAGCTTCCCTGCCATAATTCTCTCTCTCTCTCTTATTTCTCTCTCTCTCTCTCAGGTGGGTTGTGGACTTGTATAGCGGACTTTAAAGGTAAGAACCTTTAAAAAAAAAAACAACAACAACAACAACGTGAAGAAGAGGCCCGTGAATGTCTCACGAAACTGGTTAAAACACTGCGAATTTGCGACTGGAGCCCGGGTTGAGGCTGCTTGGCTGGAGCATATTTTTCAGCAGTGGCCGTACATCTACTAGGAGTTGCTTTGCAGTAGAAGGTCCGTTGGTGGTGGTGGCGGCGGCGGCGGCTTAGCGTGCTGCTTCTCGCGCTACTTTTTCACGTTCAGAGCCATCGTAAAAGTTTCGCTTTTAATCCACGGCGAGTGCAGGAGGGCTCTGGTTCATTCCAGCGACGAGTGTTTCCCTGGCTTTTGTGCAGTGTAAAAGTCTCCCTCCTAAGGCAGGACGCTTTGCCAGGACCATTGCCTTCACTGTTTAGAGAGGATAGGCTGGAGTCCTTCGGTGCTCTGACGTCACCGTGCCAATGAAAACACGGGGCCGTCTTAAAGGGCCAGCGCACAGTAAACACTACAGCTCTGCCTTCTAACGTCACTGCACCCATTATCGGACTAAACTGGTCTATCCCAGGAGTGTTTTTCTTTCTCACCTTGTCCTGATATGCTTTTTGTATAATTTATTGCAATTTAGAATAACTGCCTTCTTGTTTTGTTTTTTACCATTGTTGTTCCTTACATCTCTGCCAAAAGGAAATTCATGCCTAGTTCAGGATGATTGCAGTCAGATGTTACATCACTCTGTCTCTGCAACTTGTTGCAGTTCATGGGAAACAAAATTAACAAAAATCTATTACAATGGAAATATTACAATGAAATAGCCATATTTTGTTAATTAAAAAAAAAAGTAAATTAATTACAATGGAAACAGCCATATTTACATTGTAATTAATTTTTGTTAATTTTGTTTCCCATGAGCTGCAACATGTTGCAGAGACATGCCCAACCATACAACTCCCTGACTGGTGATGTAACATTTGACTGCAATCATCCTGAACTAGGCATGCATTTCCTTTTTGGCAGAGAGGATGAGGAAGGTTCAGGCATGTCAGGCTACTCACAAAGCATGAACCAGGTGTAACTAACATGTTACTAGCGGAGCCATTAACATGCAGTATATTGTTGGAGTTTTCTTTGCTACTTTTAATCTGCAGTGTTATTTTTTTAGTTAATCATTAAAAAAAAACTTTATCAGCACATTTGCTGATAACTGTTGGATGGCACTAATATACTCATAGGTATAGATAAGTTTAAAGTAACTTTGAGAGATTTTTGGCCACTAGGGGGCAAAAAGACAAATTAAACCAAGCCATTGAACTGGCCCTCTTAATCACATTTGTGCCGTGGTGTCCTTTGGAGCATTTTTAATAAAATTATCTCCGCTCTAATTTTGATGACTAAAATTCTTAATAACAAATATTTCTGTTTGCGTATTGTATCCATATATTCTATAGATGTAGCTTGTTAGCCAATCTTGCCGGCCTAATTTGACAACTAATCACTCCACCTTCTCATTTAAATATAGTCACTCCAAAAATTGTAGCTCCAAAAATAATGCTATAGTTATTCATTGCTAATATCAACATTTGTAGCTGTCTTTAGCCTTAGCAGGGGTGATGTGCTGGTTGACAGATGAGGTCAGGCAGGAGTCTCTGGGCTGTGATGTTTGCAGATGGCATAGTAATCTGTAGAGAGAGCATGGAGCAGATGGAGGTATAAAGCTGGTCTCCAAGCTGAAATCAAGACCATTAAAGTGAATGATATTAAGTAAACAATCTAAATAACTGTTATTTGTAGTTTGCTTTACTGTAATTAAACATGCAGTTTAAGTCTACCCTGCTCTGCTGGCAGCCACATTCAGGCAGCAAACCTTTTTCTAACCTGTCATGTTCTAACATGTTGTGCTGCACAATTGAAACTATAATTATTCTTTCCTTTGCGTGTGTGATCTTTCCACAAACAGAGACAACCCTTGCCAAATGTGGATACTCACTCTTTGATCTAAAGATTTCCTATTTGGGTTTTGGCAGGAAGAGTTTGGAAAATTTCACTTTAACAGACTGCAGACCAGATCAGTGTGTATCACTGGATTTTGCCAAGGGGTCTTAGACACAAAGCCAAACCCACATGTAACAGATTATTGTGAATGAGAATAGCTTATATTAGCTTGGTTTTTTCCCCCTGGAATCACAAAAAAACTGTTTGTTGTCCACATATTGGCATTCATACAGCAATAGCTTGCTGAAAAGTCACTTATGACTGCTACTTTGGGTTGAAAAGCACCCCCAATTCAAGTAAGCAAAAGTCAAAGAAAATAAGTGTAGATGACAGCGTCGTGCACGCGTGTTCATCATCATCCAAATTTGGAGACAGAGAAATTCTTTCTGTCACCTTTTAGCTTCTGAAACATCTGGCAGAAACACAGAAAGCAGACTCCTTTGCATCATTCACAGATCATCATGTATTAATTACACGCTTTCTTGATGATGTGATCTCCCCTGATGGGTTTGAGGGAGCCCAGGACCATAAATAGCCCACCCTACTCAAAGGTAGTTTGAGGTCAACAGCTTAAGGCAGGCACATGACATGCTGGATAACAGCTCAATGAGCTCCTGTTCTCTAAGAAGTAGTAGAGTAAGATCTAACCTCATTGAGTAAGCTAAAAATTCACATACAATGCTATGTTGCATGTGATTACAATTACTGAGCATCTAGCTGTGCAGAGATGACACAAGGGTACAGGGGCAATCCTCAAATGACGAAAGGATGGCTCATAAGTTATTATGTTAACAGCATCAAGCTAGCGTGGCTGTGTGTTTGGGAAGGGGGACCGTGGTCACAGCTCACTAATGGTCTTTAAAAGAGAGGAGAGAGGTTATTGCCAAAACGAGAGAGCTCACAGCTGTGTCTGGCATGGGAGTGTGTGTGTGTGTGTGTGCGTCTGTGTGTCGTGTGTGTGCTTTTCGATTCCCCTGTTGTCATTTACTTGCATGATTGTATGTTTATTTTTATGGAGTCTCGCCATGTTCTGTATTCGTGAACATGATATGCCACAAAATAACCATAATCAGTCATTCAGACACACACAAGGATAATGATAACATTCAAAGGGAAGAAATTAGTTCCAGTGTTATTGTGTGTGTGCGTATTCTGAAGTGTGTGTGTGTGTGTGTGTGTGTGTGTGTGTGTACACGGCTTTAATTAAAAATGGCTCAGAGCACCCTTGAAAACAATCTGAACTCTTTTGCACAAAAATATAACCACACTACTGCAGACAGCTAAGTAGCATTTTGGGCATTTAAACTATGTCGGCTGCTGGAACATTCACAGTCTGACTGGCTAATGTTTATCATAAAGTCACATTTTTTATTCAGTATGTGTTTAGAAGAAGTAATGCTGGGCTTGGTTGACTGAAAGTTAATAGTTTTTTATCAGGGGAAGCCTTAAAGAATTCAAAGCTTTAAAAAAAAAAAAAGTAGTTAGTGGCTCCCATAATAGGTAGAAGAAAAAGGAGAAAGAAGAAGACAAACCGAGGTAGAAAGCTGTAGAACAAGGAAAATGAAGTGAAAATCTTCCTCCGAGCAGAGCTAAGCAGGTTTAGTATGGTATGACAAATAAGGCCAATGCCATAAGAAGCTTTTTGAATTTGTAGCACTAGCAAATTACATTAGTCTGTTAGCTCATCACTGACATACTAGCTAGCCAGAACATGCTAGCATTAGTGCATAACAATCATAGAGAGATGGACATAGCTTACGGGTCAGAAAAATGAATCCCAATGCAGAAGTGGCCACATCTGTGGTTGACGATGGCAGTGGTTGCAAAAAGACTACCAATCCTATTGAGGTTTTGCAATCACATAACTGTTAATCACATGAAGTTAACTTGTCTTGCATTTTTGACATGTTAAAGGCCTAGAGATTGGTCCACGACTATCTGGAAACCACTGGTTGTGAGGGAAAAATGTGCATTTTCCCAACAGGTTGGCACAAACCTCCTTATGATTGCTTTGATTGCTAACAGATTGCCACAGCTGCCCATAGTAGCATCAAAGATGTCAACTTGCACTTTTTCATGTTTTGGTATAATACTTAGCAATTAGTTGCAGCAACCACGGCAATCTGCTAGTGAACAACGCAATCATATGGTAGTTTTTGATGCACCGTCTTTGCGACTGATTTCGCCCAGCAACTCTCCGAAACCTCCAGCAACCATTCGCCAACCCTTCGGGAGATACATATTTTTCCCTAGTGGGTCGAGGACTGTGCATGTGGCATCATGTGAGGAACCTCTAGAGAGATATATGGGAAAATGGCTTCCTAACTTGACCTCAATGAACACTTTCCTGCTGAGGTTATGGTATCAGTCACATATAATCCTCCTTCTTAAACGAGAATTATCCACGGTATGATCATCGAAAACGATTTGTGATTGACAAGTTGTTAGCCAGAGAGTGAGCGGGTTTCACAGTTAGACCTAGTCCTGTTTGCCACATCCAGTTTTTTAAAACCAAGATGGTGACCAGTGGATGACATAAAAGTAACTACGTCCATGCATTATACTGTTTATAGTCGAAAGGCTTTTTTTTCCCCATAATTCCATTACACTAAGGGTTCAGTTTTATTATGAAATTCAAGAGAAAATTATATTCAAGAGTAGCAAAAGAACCCCAAAAACCCCCTCAAAAGCTAGCAAGTGTTGCTACCTTCCTCATTTTTAACTTCTGAAGCGTGGAAATATGAATGTCAATTTCATTTTACATCCATGAAAGGACAAGAATATGGCAACAAAATACAAACTGTACTCAAGCCACAAACCAGTATCTGCTGTTGCTAACACACTGCACATGCAAAGAGCAGGCTCATGTTGTTCCCAGGACCCGGAGAGATGTAAAGGCTGAGGGAAATCTCAAACATTTGCAGAGTCAGGCTTGTAGCACTAGAGGCTCCATTTCTACCAATAAATGTTTTATGGTAGACTCACTGTAGCCACAACACTTACATTTCTTTCTATAGTGGGTTGTAGGGGACTAAATTATGTTGTAAAAAAAAGTGACGGTACTTTCAGCTGCTCTCTTATTTCCCAGGGGATCATTACATTTTACACCAGATGGCCTTCCCAGTGCAACCCTCCCATTTGTGTGGGCCTGGGACTGGCGCTTGGTTACGCTAGCTTGTGACTCCTTAAGTCTGGGTTTACATCTCCTCCCTGTATTCAACCAGGGATCTTTCACATGTAAGGTGAAAATGTTAACCAGTAAGCCATGGAGCGTCTTTCAGAAACCCGTCCCTTCAAAAGTATTTCTGCTAAAACGTGAAATCCCAGGTGCCTGCAGCCAGTTGTCATCTTGCTCCATCGGACTATTTCTGCTAAAGTTTGCAGCAGTTTTCTCACAGCTAGTCAACGAGTAGAAATGGGCCTAAAAATAACAGAACAAATATGTGTGGAGAGCTGTGTGCACAAAGATAACAGCACAGGTAATGTGTTCCATGAGGGTCAGTAAATACTACACCATGTTAGCTTCAGGCTGGGTATCCCACAGGGGGGAATGTAAGGAGGGGTTAATAAAAATTTGTGTGCATGTGTTTTGTCCTTTGCTGATAAAGAAGTTCTACGCACTGGCCAAAAGCCCCTCCTTCTGTGCTCTGGGTAATGGAAAAAATTATGTTGGAATTCCAGACTGCAAGCAAGTATGCGCACTTTGACCCTGAGCTCTCTGCGGCTTAAATTCACTTATCTAAAAATAGGCAAACCTGGAAATAATCAGCCTTTTTTTACATGTCTCTAAAGGAGCAGGGATTCAGCCTGGTAATGATGGATTAACACTCAGTCGACATGATGTTTTATCTCCAGATGCACTCTGAAAGCAGTCATGCACACTGTATGTATGTATCCCAAGAGAGCCTGCTTTGTGACTATGGGAATTTAGCATGAGAAAGCTGTTTCACTTGTGGATGGGGGGGGGGGGTCTGTGTGGTGTTTTGTGCCAGAGACAGAGAGGGACGCAGAGATTGAGTGTGTATGCGGCGTTATCTCTGACTCATTCCTGGGACAGTTTATGTCTCTCTGATATATTTCCATATCATTTGCATAAAACATCTGACTACAGTACTCTCAGGTTGTTTGAGCAAGCCTGTTATATGTTTCATTTACTGTACCATAATTTGTATTACCTGGGGATAAAGTTCATTTACATGTTATAACGAAGCCTCTAAGCTTTATGCAAAAGTTTTTGAAAAACTCAAATGAGAGAAAATTTTTTTAAAAAAACACTGAACACACTGCTGCCGATTTTTAAGAATATCTGTCACCAAATGTTTGATTGTGTACACATTAAGTACATTTATTGGGAGTAATGTTTGTCACCAACTGCCAAATGTAAGTACAGTATCCACACCCGATTCTTTGGTCTGTGTGTGTGTGTGTGTGTGTGTGTGTGTTGTTCTGTAAAGCACTCTGAGCTGAGGTTGTGCATGATATAATCCTCAGTAAATAGGACTGAATGGGCAAAAAATTCATTTAAATTTTCACAAATATTGTAGCAGAATTTGCAAAAATTGATTTCCCTTCATTTGCTTTACAGGGAAGTTTGCTTTCTCATCAACCACTCACATTCTGTGTACATATCCTAACAGCTAGGTTAAGTATTTATAACTCTCCTGTTGGCACCTGTTTCAAAATAAAAACCACTAAAAAACTACTGGATGAGCTCAGGTAAGGCAAAACAGAAGCTTATATCTGTCAGACGCAGCTGGTTGTACGATTGATCGAAGACGACTGTGCTAAGAATTCATCTGTTAAAATGTATTTACTGCAGCGCACTTATGTCCATCCATCCATCCATCCTGTCTGCATCTGGCCATGAATCCAGCAGTCTAATCATAGATACCCAGACTTCTCCCCAGTCGCCTCCTCCAGCATTTCTTGAGGGACCCTGACCTGTTCCCAGGACAGCTGAGCGACATAATCTTTTGACTCTGTCCAGGGCTCGCAAAACTTCAAAATCCCTGGCAGCCCTTCAGGCAGACACTCTTCAGTTTTTGGTAGCCCAAAATAAATTTAAGTAGCCCAAATAAAAAAGAGAGCAATTTTTTGCTGTTTGGTTTCCTGTTTTGTTTCCTTTACAATATTATACATTAAAGTATAATATTGTAACGGAAACAAAACATTAATCAAAAAATTGTTAAAACACAAATTACAACAACTGTACAAAATTACAATCATCAACTCAAATACTTCCAATTGAACAGAAATTTTTATGAACTTGCAAGAACTGTGTAGAACATGAATCAGTCTGTGTCAGATCCTGAATCTGAAATTTCCACTGAAGTCAAGGGTAAGAGGTAAGTGGAACCAAGATCTAGGCCATTTGCCTTTTGAAGTTTGCAAAGACTGCTAAATTTTGCCAATGGTAGCTCACTCTTTGCAACATAGTACGCTGTTCTAAACAGATTTTTCAGGACTTCTTCTTGTGCTTGGTTCATTTTTAGTATGTTTTTTGCAATTGGTGTTTGTTCTGGGAAAGATATTGCAGACGGAGCAATAATGCATTTCTTGCATTTCTCATGGGTTCTGATGGGGTCTTTCTTAAAATTACTGGTCCCAGTAACAAAGGCGCTTGTCGACTCAGAAATCGAGGGAAACTCACAACACACCTGGCAGAACATTATGTTATGTAGCTTGT
>VUQG01029015.1:0-12397 GCA_015106755.1 Etia nguti | reverse complement strand
CGCTGAAGGAACAATGGGCTGGGAGGTCAGTTCCTTAATCTTAATTATGCAAATTCTCATGACCATTGATCAACAACCACTGACCAAAACCCACTGATCAAAGACCACTGATCAATGGCCACTGATCAATGGCCATGAGTACCATTCACAGAGAAATGAACCAAAATTCACTTAGCAAACAGGTTATGAACAGGGGCTAGAAGAGTATTTAGAGGTTTTTCTCCCATATTGGCTTCTCTTCATTGGCTTCCTGTTAAATCCAGGATGGAATTTAAAGTCATTGTTCTTGTGTAAAAGATCTTGATGGCATTGTCACCCTCTATTGCTCTATCAGGATTTTTCAGCCTAATAGAGCACTTCACTCTCAGACTGCAGGCTTACTTGTGGTTCCTAGAATTTTTAAAAGTAGAATGGGAGACAGAGCCTACATCTTCCAGGCCCCTCTTCTGTGGAACCAGCTTGGATTCTGGAGACAGACCCCCTTTCTACTTTTAAGATTAGGCTTAAAAGTTTCCTTTTACACAAAAGGAAAATTTTAAGCTCGGTGACCCTGAATCGTCTCTTAGTTACATTGCAATAGGTCTAGGCTGCTCGGGACTTCCCCATGAGTGTTTCTACTTCATTCACCTTTTCACTCTTTATGTGTTTATACACTACTCTGCATTCAATCATTACTTATTATTAACCTCTGTCTCTCTTCCAAAGCATGTCTTTGTCCTGTTTTCCTCCCCTAACCTCCAACCGTTTAGATGGCTGCCCCATGCTGGTTCTGCCAGAGGTTACTTCCTGTTAAAAGGGAGTTTTTCCTTCCCACTGTCGCTAATTGCTTGCTCATAGGGGTTTTCTGATTGTTGGGACTTTCTCTGTATTATTTTACCTTACAATATAAATGACTTGAGCTGACTGTTGTTCTAATTTGGCACTATATAAATAAAGTGTAATTGAAAATTGCATTGAATTATTGCAGTGAGAAAAATCAAACAGGAACAAACAGAATACAATCTTTAATAGTCATATAGGCAGGATTTAGCCATTATTTTTAAAAGACAGATATTAGTATAACTAGCGCTGCACTTGATACATAATCTTTCTTCTCAGTAAATTTAATTTCTGTTATTCTTGGCACTTAATTCACTATAACATTGAAACAGTATGCATAATTCATATTGGAGTAAAGTGTTTAATATAGCACGGCAAGTACACTCCCCACTGATGTTGTAGCGATTGCCCCCATGAAACATAACAGTCATTAGAGCCACAGGAATTGCAATTCATCTCTCCGTCCGCACAAATCAAATTTAGAGGTCAGAATCAATTATGCTCCTTTATTTGCAGTTAAATGAGTCTCAGAAATACAGAGGAGTGTTTTTTCTTTATTTTTTGTCATTTTTTTAGGGCCCCATCAGCTTTGTCACATTTAATTATCAGCACTCTGAGATGATTGACTAGAGCAATATCATAAAGGTTTCCTTGTCTGAATAGGATACTCTAAATTACTGTGGCAAAGAGTGGCGATTGCGTCAAGCAAAATGTGTGCTGTAGAAATCGCTTTGCTAGATGTGACCAAGACAAGTTCAGGCAGGACCGCTGTTGTGAAAAAAAGATATTTCCATGTGGAGTAATTTTAGCATGTTTTTCCCCCATTAGACTTAATCTATATTTTATATTTATGAATATATAATTTATTTATGAATATTTACTGCTAAAAAGACAGACAGTGAAAGTGGACTGTATATCCTCGTTTATTAACATAAACCTCATTGTTGCAGCCAGGGGCAGCAGAAATGTGATCCCCTTAAACTGATTTTGAGTTTTAGTGTCCTTATTTTTCTCTGAGTTATCGATTCTATGACTAGTTAGCTAACATAAACTAATATGTAGGTCTATTACAACCAACCACATGCCGTCATGTTCCATATTGACAGAGGGTGGGACTAGACAAGTTCTCAAAACTTAAATTTTGAGCACTTATTTCCATCTTCGCAGACCCTGTTACATCCATGTCAGTTTTTGAAAGCAGGACTCCATGATGTAAATTAGTGTTTATGTGTGTAGTGTTTCATGTCCTTTTAAAGGCTTTTGGTGCACAGCGCAGAGTATGTAGTATATATGAAAGGATTTGCAAGTGACAGGGTACACATTGAAATATTGATTTTGTCTGTAGATTTTTTGGGGGGTTCAGGTGTAATACAGCTTAAAGCATCAGAAGTGTAGATCAGTTGCTTACCTGAAACCTGTGTGTAACAGCTGACCTATATGATGGCAGAAGAAGAAAAGGAAAGCTTACTTGCTGTGAGATCTTGACCCACATGCATATTGATGCACATACTTATTTTGAATTTTTTTCTCTTGGATGCTATGTGAGGCTGCCTTTGTGCAGCATAGAGGCTCCACTGTATAAAAACCTGAAACACCACAAACTCACTGGCTAGCTGTAAAAAACAAAAAAAACCCCAAACCCTTGGCTGCCAGTAATAGCATGTAATAACCTCTCATGCTTCACATTCAGTTCTGTTACGTTTTGCTCTCTTTCTTCAAAATACTGGTATTACTGAGGACTCACTGAGGAGTTATAGGAGACAGCCAAAGCTTTGGCAGTCCGCTCGCAGCTTTCAGCTGTCCATCTGTGCCAGTTACGCACTCATTCTGATAATATCGCCTCCTGGCATTCCAAATTGATTAATGCTGCTAGCAAACACTATCACAGCCACATCGTTAAATTTAGCACAATTTCCAGTTAATTGTGTGCTGCAGACCTTAGCAAATTAAGTTTGTGTGTTAATTTAAATACTCTCCTAAAATTCGCACCCTGAAAGGCAAAGGTCCTACAAATATATATGCAGTAAGGCTAGCCACAAACGCACTTTTGTTCATGCCTTTCAGTTGTAAAAGTGACATCGGGGCTCTTTAGTACATCCTGACACTAGCTTTTTAGCATAAAAAAAACAGTTACTGAAGGTGGCTCCAGGTCTCACACACTATATAAAACTTGATCGGCCAGTTACACAATATGCGAGACGACATGCTGAACAAAATGAAATGTGTTTCACAGAGAATATAATTGGGAGTCATTGTGAACATTTCACGAACTGGTCCTGTCTTCAAATGGAAACTTGTATTTGCTCCCATAGAATTAGCTGAGAATAACATTCCACTGAATGCCTCCAACAGGTTTGCCATTTAACTCAGCCAAATGACTCAGCATGTCATGATCTTTTGTAAGTGAAAGAATCATTGTTATTTGTGGCAACTTGAACTGTGGGGGTTGGAGACAAGTCAATGAAACCACTCGTTTTTGACATTTGCTGTACAAAGCTCTTCTGTGTCAATACCAGTAAGTCAAGCGCTGTCATAAAGAGGAAATGTTGACTTATGAGGAATGTCAATGAACCAGCAGGAACCCAAACTTCTACCTGTTTCCTGTGTGAGCGGTGAATATTTTCCAAAGAGCAGGCTGATCTTTGTTTCCCTTTAGGTCTGGCAGGTCACAAATACCCACACAGAAACCCGGGGGCTTTGGAGCGTCAGTGCATGGTCAACATCCATGCCAAATCTCCTGTCAGATGGGTTCTCATTCCACCTACTAAACATGGAAGGGAAAACATTATCTTCGAGGCAAGATCTAGCTTTTTAAGAAACAAACATCTGTATAGACTCCAAAGCCAGACACAGAAAACGAGAGGAAAAAGGGTCTAGACTATTTCGCTCCAACAAGAAATTATTAGAAACCTTACTAAGATTGCCACTAATATTATTTTAATAAAGACAATGTCTTTGTTTACCAGTGTCTTTATATTAAAAAATATTATCTCATGAAAAGAAATATTGTCTACCAGACGGTAATGAGCATAACAAACACTTCTGAAAGCTTGTGTAACAAATGGTAGCGATGAGTAAAACTAGTGTGGATCAAATGAAACCCATGCAGTTGGTAATAGTATGACCAGTAATAGATGCAAACTGTGAATCAACAACACCATCTGGCCATAATTCTGCTTGTATTGTATATTACTGATGTATTCTGAGGAAATCTTGTTGAACAATAGAACCTTAATGTAATCATTTTCAACATTAACGTCACTCAACATTTCCAGAATGGGCTCAGTAACATTTTGACCTTGAGTTCATGAGTCGATCTTAAAAACTGTTACAAGTACATGCTGGTGTTGCATTTAAAAGAAAGGAAAGTATGTATTCATGTGAAAGTACAACCTTACTTCTTCCATAGGAATTAAGTGATCAAGAGCAGGCGTGACCATTTCAGTAGTTTACTGTTCTGGAGCATTCAGGTGTGTGTGTTAAAACAATGCTGCTAGCTTCCCAGGAGTGGGCATCCCAGTGGACTCACCATGCGGCGCTCAGAAAAAGTGCCAAAAACTACATCTCAGACTCTACAGGCCTCAGCATGTTAAATGTTAAAGCTCATGACAGTACAGACACCACTATAGCTCACCTGGTTAAGCTGGTGACTCATATCCCAAAGTCTACCACAGGGGTCCTGGGTTTGAGTCTGCCCCAGACCATTTCCTGTATGTCATTCCCCCCTGCTGTTTCAGTACTTTCCTATCTACTCTGTATTCTGTCCTTTTCAAATAAAGGCTTAGAATACCAGAAATAAATCTTAAATATTCTCTTTAAAAAGAACATAGCAGCTAGGCTTCGGTTTGCAAAGTTGCGTCTGAACAAACTGCAGGACCTCCTGAACAATGTCCTTGGGTCGGATGACATCGAAGTGGTAATGTTTTTGGCTATAATGCTCTTGTTTACCATATTTTTCAAAAACCAAACACAGCAAATCAGAACAACCACCTCATACCAACTGTCAAGCATGGGGGTGGAGGGCTGATAGAGCTTGTTTTGCAGCTGCAGCACATGAGCACTTATTTTACAGTCAAACGTGAGATCGTATGACTAATAGCTAAAGCTTGGCCAAACTTGGGTCATGCAGTTGGACAATGAACCCACAGGAGCAAAACTACCAAAGAACGGCTGAATAGTCAGAGTGTTGCAGTCCAAGCCTTAACCTGAGTGAAATACTGTGGCAGGACCTTAAGAGAGCAGTAATGCCTGCAAACCTCAATGAAGTAAAGCATCAAAATTCATTCAGAACGTGAGAAGCCAATTCCCTTTGTGTTTCTCCACTTGTGCCCTGTCCTCTTCTTCTTATCTTTTCACCTATTTTGTCCCCCATTTTTCCTTACTCTATTTCTTCCTGCCTGTCAACTCTGATATTGCGATATTACACATGCACTTGAGAATAATAATAGAAATGAATAAATAAATAAAATATCTGTAGAGTTCATTTTGAAAACACAAATGCACAACAGTGCATTCAGATCCTGATTCTTATTGCAAGGGCTGCCAGACATGACAGGCATTAAAAAATGTGAGAAGCTGAGAATCATACTGAAAATGGTTACTTCAAATAATTGCTGCTAAAGGTTGTTCTACAAGCTGCTGAATCATGGCGTTATCTTAGTTTTTCTCAGTGTTGTACACACACCTGTGAAGACTCGCTTTTTCACATGACTGTAAAATACAGTGAAGTCAGTTCTGAAATGTGTTATTACTATTACAGATTGCCAAAGGTGCATATATGTTAATGGCAAAGCGTTCAGTATAGAAGAAAGTTATTAAGAGAAACTCATTCATTGGGAGAGACAATGTGTCTCCATGCCTGTATCATTTCACCATGTGTGTGCAAGGACAGGAGCTAACTAAGCAGAGGACACAAAGATGAAGTGAATGTGATATTACATGAGATGATGACAACTGCTTTCATTACTGTCAATGCAGTAAACCTTCACAGTGTGTTAGTAGGTAGGTAAACTAGTGCTGGGCAGAGCAATAGCAGGCTACAACAGCATCTGCTTCAAATGAACAACCAGTTAAAGAATAGAGAGATGGAGAGAAGACACCACAGTAAGTGCTGTCATCAGTGGATGCCCAGAAAAAGAGCTGACAGGGAAAAGTTGACAAAGGTGAATACTTTACAACTGTCTCCTTGTTTTAGTTTTTGATCTGGCCTAGAGTTTTTGTAATCTGTGAACTATTACCTCTCTGCTCCACATGGCTAAATAAAAAAACCAACATAAAACCCCACTCAAAACCCAATAATCATATGACCCACTATGAACAAGCACTTTGGCGACAGTGGGAAGGAAAAACTCCCTTTTAACAGGAAGAAACCTCCGGCAGAACCAGGCTCAGGGAGGGGCGGCCATCTGCCGCGACCGGTTGGGGAGAGAGAAGGAAGACAGGATAAAAGACATGCTGTGGAAGAGAGCCAGAGATTAATAACAAGTATGATTCAATGCAGTGAGGTCTAAGTGAGAGCTTAAAAATGAGGCCAATGCCAGTGTAAAGAAAAACTGCAGTTCCTCTAGTGGCCACTTGAGGCTGCCTCAAAAAGCAAGTCAATCCAAGCAGACTCCAACATTAAATTGCACATTAATTAAAAAGCATATCTATAGCCTGCTACAAAAATCAGTACATCATTTTAGTCTGATCAAATTGCTGACAACTGGATTGACAGCTTCTTGACTTGTCACAGCAGCATATATGTAAAAGGTTAAAGATGGGGTTTATTCAGTGTAAACAAGGTTAACTGACAACTTTATTTGATGTCACCAAACCACAATGTCCCAGCTTTGACGTGTCACCTGGCATTCCCAAACTGTATTTGAAACCAATTATAATTTGTTTTGTGAGCAAACTCAGGCTACTTTAAAATGTCAAACTCAGAATTAGACATAAGCAGGAAAATAATTATTTGATTTCAGTTTGAACATTCTTTCCAATGGCCTGCTGTGATTGGACTCAGTCAACCTTTTGTGTGAACAGGGCTGAAAGCAAATAGCTTTAGAGGAAATTAGTCAACATCTCATAAATCTTCGCCCAAAACTCTGAAAAGGCAATTTAGCCAGTTGAGATCAACTGTAATCTTTCTGATATGTTTTTTCTTTCTCTTTTTTTTTTGTAAAGGAGAGCTTTAAATATCAGTATTAGTGCAGCCAAGTACTCACTGTATACTGATAAGAAAACAGGACTTTAATATCCACAGCAAAATGAAACGCAGATTGAGGAGACTGGCTGTTGTGGTGATTGTTTCGGCAGCTCCTGCTTGAAAGCTTCCTCCAAATAGCAACAATTGATAATAGATAGAGTCTGACAAAGTGTAGGAAGTTGCTTCCTCACAATCTGGATTTCAGTCAAACATGGTCCATGCTGTGACAACTGTGTTAAAGTCACTGGGTGAAATAAATTGCCTCCTCCAGAGACAGATTGCTAACTGTTAAATTTAGAACACATCACCACACAGTCATCACCTCCCTGTAGTGCAGCCAAAAAGCATGTCGTAATTTGTGATCACCTTAACTTTCCAGGAGCTGCAAGAGCAGTTATACTTTTTGACTTGAGCTTTTTAGGGAAACTTTATACATTTGTGTTGTACTTATGGCTACATTTTGACTACAACATTTTTGTTTTTGGGCAGTTTTTTATTTGCTCCCAAGAATTTGCTCTACCAGTTGTAGGACTTGCTTTGCTGCTGCTGTTTGCTGCAGTTGCAGATGAACAAAGCTGCTTCATATTTATAATTTTTTTGTCCGTCTTTCCTTATGTAATATGTAACAATGCTGTGTGTGAGAGGCAAATTGGGCCTTGTGTTAGCATCGTTATTTTAGTGATATTGGCTAGCTGGGGAAGATCAGGATTTTTAACGATCTTTATTTTCATCGTTTGGTCAGGGAGAGTTCAAGAAGAATATTTTAGCTGATAAAAAAAGGATTTGATAAGGATTTATTCTGTTTGTTTTTTAAAGAATAATGACAATGTACAGTTGGTACACTACTTACATATCTCCTTATCAATTTATTGGGCAAGGAAACCCCCATGCCTTATTGCGAGGTTGTAGAATCACTTGCATTTCTCACAAGTAATCAGCAAATACTAGGTTATGTGACAGATAGTGACATTATCAGTCAGTAATGGCCTGGAGCATGTTGAACTTCCGTGTTCTTCCAGAATTTGAAAAATTGTTTTTTTCACCCGTACCCACTCCCACACATGTGGTCATAACAACAAAACTAACAGTGGTAAGATGATGAAACCCAGTGTTATTAGTTCAATAGTTGTTATAGAAATTGAGATGGGTGTTGTTTGTGTTGGATTTTTAGAAATTACTGAATTTTTTTGGCATGTTACAGCAGTTTCACAAGTACTGTGATTGTGACTGGACAGGGCTGCACTTTAGTATGTGTGTTATATTTGTAAAGATTTTTAGAGTGAATAAAGAGAAAAGTTCATAAATAAGTATTACATTTATGTGTTATTCATTAGTTTTTAGAAAACATGCGTTTTGGAAAAATGGATATCGTAGACAGGTCAGGAACCATATATGGAAATCTAATTGACCTTGCTTTTCAACCATAAAAATGAAATATTTTGAAAAAAGTTAAACAAGTAAAAAAAAGTCTTGTAATATCCTCCAATAACACTGACATTTTGAATTGTATGCTCCTTGTAATGGGTTAAAGTAGAATCTGCTAATATATTGGCCTGGTGAGGCATGTGTAATTCAAAATTCTTTATTATGGGTGCATTATGAACAGAATAATAAACATAAAACCCTCTGAAGGGTCAGGGATTGTTTGGCGGTGATGCACATCTTTACCACATCCAATCGATATCTCAGTCAGATGGGAACTTGTTGGGATGGATGAGAGCACATTATGCACAAAAATTTTCCGTTTAAGAAAGCTGCTGTAGTGCTTAACATTTCTTAACATGTGGTTTGACTCCAAACACAGAAAAGAAACTTCTAGTTCCTGTTTGGGTCCTGACTTTAATTCCTGGGGGTATCTGGTCAAAACAGCCAACAAGCTAACTTTTCCAAGCACCAGTTCACTGATTCGAAAACCTTCCCAAACAAAACCGCAATGATTTCCCTACTCCATTCTTTTAACCTCCCTTCTGTTTGTCTTGGCTGACATCCACACAGCCATCTGAGCCACCAGCTCATGGAGACCAAGACTGACTCCCTCTGCATGTTGCCCGGGGTGGTTGTCTGCCATCCATGCTGACATGCACAGCACAGGCCAGCTCTAAAGGGTGGATGAATAATGGACGACTTAGATGTCGTCCATTATGTTTTTCATCTCACCAACCAATGTGTATGGCGCTGTCTCTCTCTCTCTCTCTCTCTCTCTCTCTCTTTTGTCTTCAACTCCCCCATCAAGAACCAGTGTTTCCAAGGATACGTTCACGTCACTCCAACTCAAGGAAGAAATGCTTATGACTTTAGCTTAGGAGTTACTGATAAAGATGCAGTGTGTGTATTTGTATTCAGAACAGTCCCTGCAACATTTTTTTTGTCATAAACTCTACAAGCAGCGAGTCTGATTTCAACTAACATGAAGATCTTGCTGTTGTGGCAGAAAGAAACGAGCCAATAGCAGTTGCTAAGAAACTGCTGAGGTGTTGGTGTCGGACAGTGATAATTATACTTCTGGAATGTGATCACTTGTGAATAATTTATCCAGCATGTGATGGAGAGACGAGCACGAGGAATGTTGCGTCCCCCATATGTGTCAGAACCAAAGTAAACACAGTGATGAGAAGTCTGCTAATGGAGCCACTTGGAAGACCTCCGGCATAGCCAAATGAAAGAGAGCCTCGCCAGTGAATATGAAATAAATAAGTGTTATTATGATTTTGGCTGGAGGAATCCTCAGATGGGGAAAAAATGACAGCCTACATCAGGACTCAGTGAGAAACAGAGCAGACATTGTAACAGCTTGTTACCGCAAAGAATACAATAGCTGTCCCAATTTGCCAAGTTAGCAGTGAATGGCTGCTCCATTTTTGTTTAGCAACAGTTGAATAGTCTGCCTTCCTAAGTACACACATCATTCAGGTTTACATGACTTGGAATAATCAAGAGAATAAGTTACATTTCTAAATTGTTTTCCCCAGAAAAACATGAATTGATAAGCATTATTAATTGATTTTTTCCACTGTAGGGTGGTCCTGAGCAGCCACAGTCAATCCATTTGCTCTGTCTCGCCATGAGTGTTTCTTTAGCATACCACACAGAGTTGGTTTACCTGAACCCTTTATAAATCTCCACTAACTGTGTGATAAGCACATTTCTGTTATTATAACGTCTCTGCCAACATGCTGCTGGTAACCATGAAAGGCTTTTAGTATGAAGCAGAAAAAGCAGTAAATGCTCTGTTTACATCGAGAGCAAAAACACAGCCCTGATAGAGCAGGAAGAGATCAGAGAAAAGTAAAATATGGCTGATATTCAGCACAGTATGCGTTCATGGACCACAATGATGCTACTGCACATCAGTACCCAGTCAAGCCTGCACCAAGGAGGCAAACTGTTAATGCAAGAACTAAAGAGGTCAGAGTATAAAGGATGACACACACACACATCAGAACCCATGTGCATGCCTTTTTCCAAACATAAATATAGATTGTATAAACCTGGCACAAACTTTCTTGCTTTCTTTCTTAGCTACAGACAAGGATAATGGTCATGGAAAAGGATAGCCACTCCAGCACTGATGAGCTTGGTGTCTGGTCATTTTCCTTACTAGCATTTGTTTTTAATTTGTTTTTTTGAACAAGTTCTGACATTTTAAGAAGAATTGTGACAGATGAAAATTCTCTGGTGTGGTTGATGAAAGGGTTTGAAAAAGGTATTCACACAGGTATGAAAAACATTCTTGGGTATTATTTATCAAGATTTTAACATTAGGCAACTTCAACTGGAATCACATTGTGAATCAAAAGATGCGAAATACTCATCCTGAGCAAGTTCATGATAGGATTTTTTTTTCAGTGAAGCTCCACCTACTTTATACCAAACAGTAGGGCACAAAAAATACAGAAATCATAAATGTGACCTACTTAAATTTTAGGAAAATGTAGAATGAAAAGCTAATAAAAAGCAAATAACAATGGCAAGCTTTCTGGGTAATTTTAGTTACTTTGGAACAATGGTGGGACAAAAGATCATCCACTAAGGTCTCCAAGTTCTGGAAGTGAATTTCTTGATAATAGTAATATATAGTCCTCTCAGAAAATTTTAGTCAACCAGTTTGATTTAGATTTAAAAAATAAATAAATAAATAAAGGAAAATGGAAAAAGGCAAAGGTACAAGACTGTGTACATAATTACAGTCTACTCAACCTACTCATCCCATAGCTCAATGCCATTCCCAGATTACAGTTAGAATTAATTTAATCCTTTCTGTTATCATGATGTTTATATTTTTAATAATAGTGTTGTATAATGACATCTTGGTTTACATTTTTGTAGTTTGTGTTGGGTATGTGTAGTAAAGCATAGCGCAGTGATCGGTGTGATACGGTGCTTCGTTCCTGACTGCAGTCACTACACCGGCGTCCTGCCATTCATGGGTTTAAACATTTCCATGGTAACAGCAACCTCCACCAATTAGTGGTTGAGTAGTACTCTTCTTCAGCATCACAAATAAAATGTGTTTTTAATAAACAAGGTTGATCTCATTCAGACTTGTCGTTTCAATAGAAGCACATACCATCGTTTGACAATGTTTTATTTTGTAGTAAGTCGGCGTTGGATGGTTGCAACATAATGGCTCATGATCAGAATCCCTGTGGAGAATATGATTTTTTTTTAAATTTCACCTAACTGTTGAGCTCCATTGCACATACTGCACAGAGAGCAAGAGGAAGATTGAAAGGGGTCCAGCAATTCAGTTTTGCCATGGGGCCCCCTACAGGATAATCCAGCCATGCAGCCAGTTGCTAAATTTAGATTTTAAATGTCACTGTCAGGATAGCAGCACTTAAAAGCTGCATGTCATTGTTGTTGCTGGCAGTTTAATAAACACCCTAACTTACAGTGGTTTAGGGTATTTGTCTTTCCTGCAGATAAATTTCAGGAAGATGGGATATGACAGGGATCCTCTTTCACACCGTGTTATGTACTGCCAGCCAACAACATGCTCTCAAATTTCATGACCAGAATCAAATCAGTTATTAATATTTTTAATGAATTCAGCATTTCAGGATCTCATTGTAGAGTACTCAGACTCAGGCTTGCCCTAAAATCTTTAAAAATAAATAAATAAATAGATATAGATATATATTTATATTTCTCTCTCTCTCTCATATATATATATATATATATATATATATATAGCCACACACAGTGGCTTGCAAAAGTATTCGGCCCCCTTGAACTTTTCCACATTTTGTCACATTACAGCCACAAACATGAATCAATTTTATTGGAATTCCACGTGAAAGACCAATACAAAGAGGTGTACACGTGAGAAGTGGAACGAAAATCATACATGATTCCAAACATTTTTTACAAATAAATAACTGAAAAGTGGGG
>VUQG01029014.1:0-29206 GCA_015106755.1 Etia nguti | reverse complement strand
TTGCTACTAAATCCCATTGTAAAAACTAAACTGTCAACTATGAAAACTCTTTCATCAAATCAATCCCACAGTTGCCAAAATCTTAAACACTATTCATCTGGTTAGGACACCATTTGCAAATCTGAATCACCCATTTACCAAAACTCTAAACACATTCTCAAACACAAAACACATTTAGCAGTGTGGTGCACTTGTACCCAGAACGGTGCACACAGGCTACAGAAGTGAAACACAACTAACACACTGTTTTCATCATTAACACACTACCACTCAAAATTGAAAACACATGTTGCGACCTCTTCTTCTGCTTTTTGCTAGACTGAATCCAGCTTCATCCACGGAGATGTATTCATGAGGTCTAACCATTGAGTCAAGCTCAAAGATTCTATGTACACAACAAACTAATTTTAGTTCTGTAAATGAAATAGTATGAAGTATACAAGTATACTTATAACTACATGGTATTTTGTTTAGAATTGAAGGATGGCCACATGAGGGTGGAAGAACACGCACGCGCTCACAACACAAGGAGACACTCATTGTGGATATGGTCCGTCAGAATAATGCGATTTGACTGCATGAAATACAGCAGTGGATTATAGAAGACAACATACATGTTGAATCTAGCAAAAAGGAGAAGAAAAGGTCGCAATGTCATAGGTCAATGTGCCATTATTGAACTGCCTGGCCAGCGTGGTGGAAATGTAACTATCTGTGCTGCCATCAGCAGCTATGGGGTTCTCCACAGTCATGTCACTGTTGGGCCATACAACAACAAAGTTATAGTATCATTCCTGGATGGTCTACGGGATGCTTTGCTTTGCTCATGAGCAGGCAGAGCATCCCATATCATTTGGGCCAATGTGAGCTTTCACCGAGGTCCAGGAATATGCAATTGGTTTCACAATGAGCAGCATTTTATGTGTTTCTTCCACCATACTCTCCCTTTTTGAACCCTATTGAGGAGTTTTTCTCCTCAATAAGAAATGTTTGGTTTTGCAAGACAAGTTTAAGGTTATGTGAGTGTAGCTTGAATTTTACACTTTGTGTTTAGTGTTTTGACACAAAGAGATGAGATTTTAGGAAATGTGCTTTAGCAATTCAGAAAAACTGTAAGAGAGTAATGTCAAAAACTCACATCAAGAAGATTTTCTGGAAGTATTTTGACCAACAAAGAATGTTTGCCAACCTGATAAAAACATAGTATTAGTTGAGTATTACAAAAAAAATAAAAATTACGAAAAATACAAATGTCTGATAAATGTACTGGTACTTATGAAGCACCTTTCTACTCAAGTTGAGCATGTGACCCACTCTACCACCCGAGCTACTCGTTAAGAGGATGTATCCTTCAAGGTAGCACAGTGTGAAGGAAGGATGAATGTGGCATGTGAAGTTAATGTTTTGTGGTGTGATTTTGCAGGATTGTGTGGAGGTGGCATAGCGGAACAGTAGGGCATTTGACCAGCTGACCCTCCACAGGTCTGACATTCTTCACCATCCATCTGTTCACCCTGCTGTCCTCCGAACCCCATGGACTGGGGCTGTCTCCCACCCAGCCAACTGTCTACCCATAAGGCATCTAACGTAATCTGATGTGTATGTGTAACAGACACATCTATCCAAGGCAGCAATAATGGTTGGTCAGATAGTTAAACAATGTGTAGTACATGTCGATAGTGTCGTCTTTGTTTTTCATTATGGAAATAGTAGTAAAAAACTACATAATCTAATGATTGGTTAATATAATGATCCTTTTATTGTTTTTCATAAACATTTCCAAACCACTGGCACCATAATAAATGAAGGTCAGTGTAAGCTACATAGAGCACTGAACATTTTCACCATTCATCGTCTTATCAAATTAGTTTTTGTTTCTTATGTTATGTTTCTCTATGTCTGTGCTTATTAATCACACTGAAAATCCATACTATGCAAATATTGTGTCTTTATAGGTCCTATAGAAATGAAGAAAAGATAAGTTATCGAAAATACGAGCTGGTATTCTGTATATATTAATAACAGCAGAGGTCTGATGTGGTTTTTGAGGAGACTTAACTGATGAGGTATCTGAGCACTGATTGACTGCAAAGGAGAACTGTTCATGCTGAGGCTCCAGCTGTCCTCGAATGGGAGGAGAAAAAAATCATTAAATAAATGTTTAATTCTCCACACCATCATGTATCAGAGACAACTCCTGTTAAAATGTTGAAATGCTTCTTCCACTGAAAATGTTGAGTCCAAATAAAGAGATTCAACTTTCTGAGTATGCCTTACCTGGATTATTGAGTATGCTTCAAGACTGTACAGGGCTATACTCCCTGATTAGATTTAGTACAAATGGATGGGGATTAAAAGCATCCTACAAATGAAACCAAAGCATATCTCAAGGCAAAGAAACAGTTTATTCTAACATTGTCACCCAATCACAATTTAATAGAGGATCCTTTTTAGTTACTGAAGACAAAACTGAAGGCAGAGGGACACACAAACAAGCAGCAACTAAAACGAGCTGAAGCTAAAGCCTGGCAAAGCATCCCAAGGTTGTGTAAACAGACTTCAGACTGTCAGTCTTGACTGCAAAGGATCTTATCCAAGTATTTTTTAAAATCCTTAGATTTAAATGTATCTTAGATGTCTTCGTTCTTAGATTTGGGGGGACTATTTATACAATTAAAATAGGTGCACTTCCAACACTTACGGCCTTACTTTTAAAAGACTTGAATGGCTGAAAGCCTGCACTTGGGTCACATCTTTATTTTAATTTAAAATCCACTTTGATGATGTATAGAGGCAAAATGGATGAATTTTCAAGAGCTAACTGCAGGCTTGTTGATTGTTGCTCCTACCTCTCCAGCCAATGTCTCAACATTCTCCTAATGCTACTTGCCTGCTAACTGCATGTCATTCTGTCTGTGAACACGATAGCTCGAAAAGTTTTGAATTACTTCTGAAAAACCTTTGTTGGATTGTACAGAGGGGACATGTTAACAATCCATTAAAATTTGCCTTACATCCAACAAGATCTTTAGGTCAACTAAATTATTTATTGGATGAAAACTGAAAACTGCCTTATCACTTAGAAATTATGGTTCTTACAAGTATTGTGTGTATTGTCAACCATATAAAGTACAACATAGAGAATTAAAATATCATGTCACATCTGACATCTCACCTCTCCTACAAGGTTTATAGATTGATCTGAAGTTCAACATGATATTAATGCTATATAGAGCTATTTAAATCTAAGTTTCTTCCTGTCATTGTTTGGACTGACAACATATAGGTACACGGTGAATGATATATCGGGATTCTAGATATCACGATGCACTGAACCTCTGACCTCTTCTTCAAGATCAAATAAAGTCAAATTTTAATTAGATCAAACTAAAAAAAAAAATGAACCTAAACGTAGCACAAAACTGAAAACTTAGCGTTTTCAGTGGGAGAAATGTTTCATCACTCATCCCAGTGACTTCTTCAGTCTCAGCTGACTGCAGGTTCCTCAAACAGCACCTTTGCACAATGACTGAAACTAGCTCACTGAATGAACAATGGGCTGTGAGGTCAGTTCCTTGATCATTAATATGCAAATTGTCATGGAAATCTGTATTTGTATTTCTTTGTTGTTACAATGCTTGCTGGCAATATATCATACCATTGAAAACCCAGTTTATTTCCCCTTAAACTGTACCACATTTTGGTGTTGTTTGTTGGATTGAATGACTGTATTCAGTTGGGTTGAGGTCAGGACTACAGGCAGGCCATTTTATCCCCTCCACTCCCAAATTAACACCAAAAGCTGTTAATCAGTGTGGCAATCCGCATAGCTTTGTCTTTTTCTTCTCCACACTTTGACGCTGTGATCCAGCTGGTGGAATCTGAATTCATCATTGAACTTAATGGTCCCTAATGGTTTGAAACTATATGTTGCAGACACCAGCACAAACGGTTCTGACGGTAAAGACCAACCATGCTACCAGAAGCTCAAAACAAGAATCAATAGCAGAATAAGCTGTTTGGCAATGAAATTGGCATGTATTTCATGGGGCAATCCACATACTCAACTCTGCTGCTAAACCCGCAAATGCATTTTCCTTACAAATGTGGTACCATTTAAAGGTAAATAAACAGGCTTTCCAACAGAACTTTATAAGACAAATTGCCAAGAAGCATTGTTACAACAAAGCAATAATAAACCACACACACATTTCTTTACTTTTTGGTTTATATGGAAATTGTGATGGCTGCATGCAACCACACAACTGAAATACTTGGATAATCTTCATGTTTACTTTTTTGTCTTATTTTTACATTCTGCTGTAAAGCTTCGTGATTATAAGTTAACCAATTCAAAATTTTGAGTTGGTTTGTAATACATGACAGCAGTAAACTATAGTCCAAATGATGGCATAGAATCTGTTTTGTATTGTTTATTATGGTAATATGGGTATATGCTATATTAATTGTTTTCTGTTCTTTTTGAGTTACCTGGCCTCCGCTCCAGTCCTTCCTGGTTTGGGTGAAAGCGGAGGCTGAGGGTGGAGCTGGTTTAAATGCAGAAGCCAATAAAATGGACTTAACCATCTGTTGTGACCATGCAGGGCGGGATGGGGTTCTTCTTGAATTATGGTTAACTATTATCTCTGTGGTTTTCACTTTTGGTGTATACAGTGGTTTATTTGTTTGCTATATAACTGGAGCTGTCTCTCATTTGGGCTGGTCAGTTTGTTGAGTTATGTTTTGTTAAGTGGCTTTTGAGTAGAATTTTGTTAAGCTGACCTCTTTTATGGGCCCACTTGGTTCTTAAAATAGTTTGTTTTTATCATTTTTTATTTTTGTGATAATTTTTTTCCTTTTGGGGTATAATAAAACCCATTTTTTGAAGATTACACATGTGCCTGTATGTTCTTGGCTGCTTGGTTCCTGATAGAAATATATAAGCAAAATACGATACTATTGTCTTAAAAGTAAATATTGCCCAGAGAGTGAGCTGCCTTGGCAGAGGTTTGTGCTCTCTGAGTTGTTCTTTTTTTATATGGTATTACACTATGATTACCAAAACATAATTGTTGATTCTTGTACATACCATATGAGCATATGTCCAGTCTAATGGTTCAGTTACATCTTATTTTATGATGATATGATCCTTTGGGAAGGGGGGTGGGTGGTCTTTTGAGAAAATGAGTTGATATGTGTGAAACCTCACCTTTTGATTATAGCACCTTCTAGGGGTTAAATACCTTCCACAGTTGTTGGTTAATGTTACATTCTTTAGAGATCCTTCTGGAAAGCTTGCCCAAGATCAGGCTGCTTACCTGCTTTTCCCACTTAAAGCAACAAGCGCCTTGAGGCGACTGTTGTTGTGATTTGGCATTATATAAATAAAATTGAATTGACTTGAATTGACTTGAATTGAATTGAATTGAATTGAATTGAATTGAATTGAATTGAACTGAATTGAATATAATTGAATTGAACTTTTACCTCACTTGCTGGAAATACAATCTGTTTTGTGTAGACAAGCAGTTCTAACAAAGTTCTGTCACTACCGCTAATCCTGTGAAGAGAAGCACAGACAGTGAGAATTCTGTTAATCCCCTCATGAAGGGTGAAACCTGCACCCCTGGAAGCCGTCTTTTAATTGTTGTGTGTCCATATCATAAATATCTGCCTAAGTACCTGTTGCTCACATACCTGTTCCCGAAATACTTACCTACCTCCCAGTTCCTGAAATATAATTTCCTGCTTAAGGTACCAGTTGTACACCAACTACCTACCTGAGTTCATTGCATACTCTCCTGAATTTTCAACTTTTCAGCATAGACTTTTCTTTTCCAGCTAAAATAATCCTTACTGAAACTTTCTTTGCCTGACCAGATAAAATGGAGCTTTTTTTAATTATTATTTTTAGTACACACGTGCTCATTAAGCCACCATAGTCAGGATTTTTGGACCCACTCAAAAAAACACTACTGCTACATACAGGGACCAGTGGGTTTAACCAGTTACAATAAATAACGCTGTGGAATTCCTAGTACCAGTGTGATCGTGTATTCTTCCAGCTATCCTGATAAGTGTTTTTACCGCCTTCTCTCAACCATTGAACACAACCCAACGTTACAATATGTACAGATCATACAAAGGAATTTGAAATTGCAACGCTCCCATGGCCCTCAGTGTACACTAAAACAATATAAAGATAAAAAGATAAAAATAAAATAGAAGACTTATGTACAATACAATACAATCTTACATAAATCTAAGATTGTATTGTATTGTAATACAATACAGTTGGACACACTATGATTGTGTGTCCAACACAGTCACAGTGATTGTGGGCTAGAGTTCATGTGCAAGTGGGGGTGGGGCAGTCAGTGAAAAGGCAGTGGTGGTGGTTCAGAGTTTTGTATGTTGGGGGGTTCAGAAGGAAGAGGTGAATGCAGGTCTGGAGTTCATGTGTGGGAGAGCAGGGAGTGAATTCAGCATCCTGACAGCCTGATGGACGAAGCTGTCTCTCAGTCTGCTCGTTCTAGCCGGGAGGCTCTTCAGTCTCCTTCCCGATGGCAGCAAACTGAAAAAGCTGTTGGACAGATGAGTAGAGGGCTTTTCGGGTGACACGGGTGCAGTAGATGTCCTTGAGGGAGGGAAGAGAGGTACCCATGATCCTCTCCACTGCTCTCACTACCCGTTGTAACTTTTTCCAGCAGGACCAAGTGCAGGAGCCATACCACACAGTGATGCAGCTGGTGAGGATACTCTCAATGGTGCGGTTTGCGGAGGAAGTAGAGTCGTTGTTAGGCTTTACTGACCAGTGATGCAGTGTTTTTTGACCAGGAGAGATCTTCTGAGATGTGCACACCCAGGAACTTGGTGCTACTTACCCTCTCCACAGGAGCACCATTGATGGTTAGTGGGGTGTGCAGGGTGTGGGCTCTCCTGAAGTCTATGATGATCTCCTTAGTCTTCTCCACATTCAGGGACAGATTGTTGTTGCTGCACTACTCGGCCGAATGTTTAACTTCACTCCTGTAGTAGGTCTCATCATTTTTGCTGATGTGACCCACCACAGGTGTGTCGTTTGCAAATTTGATTAATTGTTTGGAGCTGTGTGATGGTGTGCAGTCGTGGGTCAGCAGAGTGAAGAGAAGGGGGCTCAACACACATCCTTGGGGAACCCCATATTCAGTGTTTTTCTGCTGGAGGTGTTCCTGTCGACCCGTACTGTCTGCTGTCTTTCTTTCAGGAAATCCAGCAGCCAGTTACACAGCGAGGTGCTGATCCCCAGCAGATCCAATTTTTGTGGGAAATGATCATGTTGAATGCTGAACTAAAGTCTGTGAACAGCATTCTAGCGTATGCTGTTAGAATGCCGTATTAAAATAAGCTTGCCGTAATAACCCCTTGTTGTTTTACTGCTTCCTATTGTTATGGTTTGGAGCTTTATACGTGAAATAGAACTAACTGAAAAATAGAGTATAATTGAAACAATCAGTCAACAATAGGACATAGTAATAGGACTGGGTCCATAAAGAACGGCGTCTGGATCCAGACCTATTGTGGCCAGATGGCCTATTGTGACCAAAGACATGACAAAAATCAAATAAATACATTAAAAAATAAATAAATGCATGAAAAACATACAAAGACAGAGACTTTAATGGTATTTACATTGCACTTTAAACTCCATGCCACATTTACCCAAACATTTATACAATTCCACGATCATCTACATATCCAACTCTGTTGCAACAGGCAACAAGGCTGTAGCTACAATATATATGTTTATATGGAAAAGAAAGTACACCCTCTTTTAATTCTAACATTTTACTTCTCAGGACATAATTTTAAAAATCACTGGATCCCTACCAGTTTTGAAAATTATTTAATTACAGCCTCAGATGACAATAACCCATGACATATTACAGTGAACCATTATTTATTTTACAAAATGCCAAAAGTGCAGAAGCAGTGCACAGTGCCAAGGAGGAAAGATATCAGCAATGATCGTAAAGAAGCAAATATTACACCCCATTAATCTGGAAAGAGTTGTAAATCCTTAACTAAGTAAATAAGTGTCAATGAGAAAAATTAGTGGAAAGCATTCAAGACAGACAAAAAAGAGTTCATCCACAAGAGAGAAACAGATAAGGTCTCTCATTACATTACAGTTACTTAAATTGCTGCTAAAGATGAATCATGGTGTGAAGTTATTCCCACACTGCTTCTCTATTTTGGTTCATTTTTTTTTACATGGTCTAATATGTTGTGTGTTATGTCCTCAACTTCAAAAATGTACAAGTGAAGGAGGATATACTGTTTTGTTTTGTTTTTTCAGGCTGTACAGGAGATTTATAAAACCTCCACCTGGCTACGGACACTTTACAAAGTTTATGTAATTTATATTGTTTTTTACTGTGCCACAATATTACACAGTGAAATTATTACATTTCTACCTGTCTGTTGCAGGGCTGCAGAGGAGTGACCTGTGGACTGAGTAGGCTTTTTGCGGTTATATAACTGATACAGGTGCACTTTGATCTGCTGAGAAAGTGTTACATTAGCAATGCTGGAAAAGGCAAGATAAAACTGGAAGGACCCTGCCACAGATGACCCATGGTTTTAGTCCCAGACCAACAGACCTGCCTACAATATGTTAACTAATATTTCAGAGAAATGTTTACTTGCACCATTTAGAAGCCAATTTTTTACTAAATGTGAATTCTGCCTAAGTTCGGTTGTAAAATTACTTCATCATTAGGTTTTCTTTGACAGAGAATTGAAGTTTGGATGAATTATTAAAGCTGCTTCTTCTGAAATCTTTGAAAATGTTTTCAGTTTTTTGTTGTTGTTGTTGTTTGAAAGATTGTCTTCAGTTTTGTTCTGCACTATAAAATACTAAAAAAAATAAAGGAATACAATATTAAATATGTAGCTATTTTCACAATTTTTTTCCTGCAGTATTTTTTGTCTTTACACTTCTTTTATTCCTATAAATAATTATTAGAACACAAGTATTAGTTCAAATAGTTATTATGATTTTTTATCACATATAGTTATTATATTTATTTAATTATTCTCTTTTTTGTTTTGCGTTTTTGTTCCTGAAAAATTTGTCCCAGAATACAAATTAAATGAAATATATTTCACCATTAATTTGATATTTTCCTCACAGTGGCCTTGGCTAAATCATATATTCGTAGTTTGGTGTCTGATTTATGAGAAGAAAACGAGGCACCAAATACAGCCCAACGAAGTTTGAACATTTACAGCTGACCTGCAGAGTTGGTTCTTGTCATTAGATATGGTGGCAATATTTTTCCCTACAGTAAGATTTTCAGGCACTCATGCTATGTGGTGTGCCTTTATTGTCCACTGGACCTGACGTAGATCCAGACAACAACACAACGCACTTCTGATCATAACCACGAAGAATCCAGCTGGGTCCAGCATAACTGTTCGGTTCCTGCTCGGGGTGGCGCAAATCCAGGCTCCTGACCGCCAACACTCAGGGCAAAATTCCTGGAGGTTTTGTTCGTCCTTCCCATGGCTTTAGTAGGCGGATCTGTGGAGCACATTTAAAAACGCGTGACCCCGATCTGTGAGCGTTATGTATGAGTTGAACATGTCGACCAGCGGAGATTTTGACTGCATAGTGATCGGGGCAGGTGTCCAGGGCTCCTTTACGGCCTATCAGCTGGCAAAAAAGAACAAGAAGACTCTGCTGTTGGAGCAGGTGTGTCATAAAACGATTTTGAGTCAAGAGACTAACTTGACCCATCGCATTTTAATCCGATTTCTGTGTGTTCCACTGTAACAGTTACAGTTTACTTATAATTGAGTACAAGTGCATAGAATGCATAGAAAATGTCACGAAAAAAGTATTAAAGAGTAGTCAGGAAAATGCCATCAAAAGTAAAACTACTTAATTCACGAGTATGATAGGCAGTGAAGTTTATTGTACTTTTTTTTATTTTCCTTAAACAAAACAATAGACATAGATACGTGAAACAATAAGCAGATAAGTCCCATACAGTACAGTCAAAGGCGAGCAAAACAAGTACGAGTCCTTGTATTTGAAATGAAATATTTGTGTCTATGCATCTACTTAAGTCTCATATTAGTATTATTAGAAGGGAGAGCCAAGAGGGGTGTGGAAATTAAAAATAAATACATTAGTAAAGAAATAAGAAAAAGAAAAACAAGTCTTAAAAGTAATGCTATTACAGACCATTACTACAGTCCTTGAGGCGGTGGTGGTGGTCCTGGTCTTCCTAGCATAGACGTTTGAACTCTGATGTAGTGAGGGTATCAGAGTTTCTCAGGTTGGGTGAACATTATGTATTTCACAGTTTGAAAACTTCATTATTCATTCCTGGCTCATTTTATTCCCTTTTCTGAGTCGTTTCCAGACGTCTTGAAAGAGGAAGCTCACCCAGAGGGTTTAGCCCAATTTAAAGAAAAACAAAGGGGGGGGAAAAATCTCCCAAACCCTGAGGAGGGGAGCCATTTTTTTTTTTAGAAGTTGTAAGACTTGTGAACCTGGTTGTGTTGAAGGAGTTAATCATGCAAACTGTATCGTATTTTAACTGTGACTTTATCATTTTTATCAAGCTGCTGGTCATTACTTATGTAAATCCAAACTGGGAGCTGATTCCACAGTAGAGGAAACTTGCCGTGATTTGACTACATAAATAAAATTGTGTTAAATTTAATTGAACTGAGTAGACACGCCTTAAATCTAAAGGCTCTACCTCCCATTCTACTTTTGAAAACTCTTGGAATCACCAGTAAGCCTTCAGTCTGAGAGCAAAGTGTTCTGTTAGGATAAAAAGTCAATATAAGGTCATTAAAATATGACGGGGTCTGATTATTTAAGATTCTGTATGTAAGAAGAAGGATTTTAAATTCAGCTCTGAATTTAACAGGGAGGCAATGAATAGAAGTTAACATGGGAGAAATCTGCCCTCTCTTTCTGGTCACAGTCAGCACTCTTGCTGCAGCAAATTTTAGGGATTTTTTTTTTTTATAGCAGTGATGTCAATTAAAATGTATGCAGTGTTTTGTAATAATATTGCCTAAAGGAAGTATGTGTAATGTAAAATGTACTTTTTCCTATCACATAACTCTTTGGAACTTTGTGCCTACCTTTTGTGTATGAGGAAGACTCCCCACAAAACTGTGATTCAAAACCACTGCAGCGCAGTTCCTTTAATACCAGCAGTGTAACATCTGCAGTAAAATATTGTGGTCAGTGGTATTGAATAATGCATTAAGGTCTAGCAGGACAAGCACAGAGATGAGTCCACTGTCCAGAAAAAATATCATTCATAACCTTCACTAGTGCTGTTTTTTTCCTAAACGTTGACTGAAACTCTTCAAATAAACCATTACTTTGCAAATGAATCAGTAAAATGTTCTAATCTTTCAAGAGTTTTTGAGATAAAGGGAAAGTTAGAAATTAGTCTATAATTAGCTAAGGATCAAATAATGGCTTTTTGAATAATGGTTTATTTGTCGCTGTCTTAAAAGCCTGTGGTACGTAGCCTGTTAATAAAGATAGACCATCCTCTTTAAAATTGAAGCATTAATTTATGGTGGACTTTGGGCAGTCTCGCAGGAATGTGGTCTAAAAAGTACATTGATGGTTTAGAGGAAGAAATTATTGAAGATAACTTAGATCGATAGTAGAGAGAGAGTCTAATGTCAGCAGTTATTAGAGCTGCCATACTTAATGATACATCTGTGGGACAGTTAAAGAAATATTTGGTTCAACAGAGCTCTGACTCTTTGTAAGCCTGGCTAGAATGCTCAAAAGAAACCTAGGGTTGTGCCTGTTTTCCTCAATGAATGAAAAAAGTGCAGTGTCCTGGCTTTACAGTGGTCTTTTTTTATAGAGTATCAAACTATTTTTACAGGCCAAACAAAGATCTTCTAAAGTGAGTGCGACATTATTTCTACTGCAGCTTGTGCATTATCTGCTTTAAGATAATTTGTTTCTTAAACCAGGGAGACAAGAATATGTCATGTGTTCTCTTCTTTTTCAGAGGAGCCACAATGTCCAGGGTCGTACACAATGAGGAGCTATTAACAAGATAATAAAGTGTGGTAGTTGCTCTGTGTGTTGGCACATGGCATTGAAGAAAATAACAGTGGAAGAGTCATTTCCTAAAACTTGGCTACAACAATTTAAGAAAGATATCTAGTTGAATGAAATTTGTCTAAATTTGTGTAAGAGCTGGCTGGGTCGCAACTGACCTCACCCTGGGAACTTTAACGGATGTGGGAGTATGTTCAGGGGTGACAATAGGTGGTGTACCAATCTCTGATAACATAAGCTGTGGTTTTAAAACAGTCTTTGAGCTAACAAGCTGGGGTGCCAAACAGTCTTTGTGAGGGGTCACAGTCTTAAAACCAGCAGGCTGGAATGCAGAAAAATCTGTGGGGAAAATCCCATGTGGAGTCTCTGGAGGCAATGGAATAGTTTTTAAACACAATGATTGTGATAAATAAACAGTTTTTTTGTTTCTTGTTTCTTGATTTTTTATTTTTTTTTATTGTCCAGCTCGGGATAGTCCGTAGCTTTTGACTGAATTGGCAGAGAAATACAGGCCATCCCAGTGAAGGCCGGCTCAGGTACAGAAAAGACAGTTCAGAAACAAAAAGGTATTTAAAAAAAGGTATTTAACGACTCAAAAAGACATGAAGTTTTATTATCTGCTGACCAAAAAGCACAACAAGAATATTTATTATGTGGTGGCTCTGAAACAAGAGTTTATTCACTGGCTCAGAAACACAAGAAAGTTAATTATTTGCAGACTTAGAAACACAACATGAAGGTTTATTTGCTGATTCTGATTGTTTGCCGGCTCAAAAACAAAATCCTCAACCTTGATTAAAGAAGTCTGACAACTAAAGTTCTTAGTCTTTGTTCTTTCAGCTGACTTACTAAAAGAGCACTTATACCTACTCTGCTCAACTGTGCTTGACTCAGCTTGACTCTGTTTCAATTGTCTTCCATTACAATCGAGGGGTCTGTTACGTCCCAGTCTAGAGGTACAGGAAAGCAACAGAAAGGGTTAGGTTTATTGGTACACCAATTGTACTAAAACTGAAGGCATAAACTCCAAGGTGAACCAAGGCTAAAATAACAAAAAAAAACCAAGCTATTCCAAAGAAATGTTACCTAGAGCCTACATGAAAACAAAACCAAACAAAAGATAAGCGCTATCCCCGCCAACTCCCTAATTTAATAAAAAAAGAGAAAACGTACAAAAATAAATAGGCAGTTGTCCCTTTCTGCTTTAGTGCTATTTACAAATGGAGCATTGTAAATAAGACTATTTACAATGCTCTGAAAAAACTAGGTTTTGTATAGAAGACACACGCACAGGATTAAACACTAGCTAACCCGAGTAGGTACTAGTGGAAAAGGGCTAATAGTGTTTAGATCGGCCGACTCGGGATCTGTGCTTTCTCCTGGAAAAGGAGGACTGGAGTGCTAAGCAGCAAGTGCCTCCGACAAACCGCAGGGTGGCGGTCCTCAATCAAGTAGTCTGGCGTTGTTCAGGCTGGTGTAGTCGATGCAGAGGCGCTGTCTTAGACAGACCGTTTTCTCCTGGAGTGGGATACAGGTGGTTGGTGGTGGAGGAGAGCAGACAGTTGAAGAGGCTAGAGAGTGAGTGGAGAGTAGAGAGGCTGGAGACTGAGAGGTCGATGTGAAGCAGAGACTGTTCACTCTTATCACCAGAGGATTGGGCAGGGAAATGGTAGTTGCTGGAGGGAATCAGCATCTTTGAGGTCCTCCAATAGCCAAGTGAGTCCCATAATATAGGGATTCATTGTCTGGGGTGCGCCAAGCTTCCCGCCTCTTCTTTTCTCCTAGGAAAAAAAGATATCGCTGTCGATCTCTCACCATCCACTGTGTCCATGTTACTGGTTGTGTCATTCTGCCATGTTTGTGGAGAATTTGGACCCAAAATGCAGACTTCAAGACAGATTTCAATAAATGAAAAAAGAACCTTTATTTAGGTAAGACAGCAAGTCCAGGTAGCTGAAGAAAACAGGGTTCAAAAGTAGTCTAAAACAGGTAGCGCATGAGGAACACACTCAAAGAGTACAACGTAACAAATAACTGAAGACAACTAAGGGTTCATTTCAAAGGTTTTCTGACTGTCCTGTCGATATACTTTTTGACTGGGTCTGGTTTTCCTCAACTGGTCTTGTCGTATTTAGTTTATAGTAAATTTTACCCAACTGTATGCTTTCAACTTTCTATTAAAAGGCTGTGTTTTGCCCTTTTCTGGTTCAACACTTTGTTTCACATGCACAAAGACAAATACAGGAAGACATCAGCCCACTTAACTAGCTTGCAGAGAACCCTAAACTCTATCTTGTCTGCAATTTTGAGGCGTTAACTGCAGTGCAGACTTAACTGACAGCTGCTAATCAATTAACCAACTATTTACTTTAGTTTTACCTGTTTATGCTCTATTCAGTAACCTCAATAGATTTTTTTTTAATACAAAACTATTAATTATTTAAGTAATTAGTATTTATTTATAACTTATAGTACAGTAAATGAGTCATAATGATATTTGTGGCCTGTCACTAGACTGCAGTTTTATGTACTTTTGAGCATTTTCTTACTTCAGTGCCAAAATAATTTAACCAGTTGATTTCATGCTTATATTTTCCAGTTTGTACTGCCCCACAGCCGAGGGAGTTCCCATGGCCAGACCCGCATCATCCGCAAGGCCTACGAGCAGGACTTCTACACACACATGATGGAGGAGTGCTATGAACTGTGGACTCAGCTGGAGAGGGAGGCAGGAGTGAAATTGTACAGGTAAGGAGTCAGCAGAAGAACAGTCAGAAAACCCATTAAATGGAACATAAAAGCTTTGCCAGAACAAGGAGATTTGTTACGTTCAAGGTGTTATGTACGCACAAGAGCAACAACTCAATCTACAGGAGCTATAAATGCATGACTTTCTCATTACCTCAAGCATCACTGAATCGGCCCTTGACAGCTCCTATGCCTTTGAATGTGGAACAGTGCCTTTTTTTCCCCTTTTTTTTAAAGCTTTCTGAACCTCATTTCACTCACAGAGCAAGGAGGAATTAGTTTGTTTATAAACATGACAGTGGCATAAATCTGTGTGTAACCTCCAACAGCACTTTCACTTTCCTGGTCATATTCCCTTAAACTGCCCTGTTTTGTCTCATTACCAGTAATTTTGATAGCACATTGTTTCATTATTTGTGTCTCAAAATAATAGTTTTTAGTACCAGAACACACCCACATTATATTCCTTAGAAATACAGTGAACTTCCTGGTCCACAGCTTATGACTGATGGGTCTGCAAAGGAAGGCCACCTGTGCCCTTGAGCTGTTAAAAAAATGACTGCATCACAATGAGAAATGTTCAAGCCAGGCTGGTTTGAGCAGCTGCTTCTAGAATATTAGCCATTAAAAAAGAGCAAGAGCTAAGCTAAAATCTACCTTCTGGACTATTTTCCTTTCACTGTCGTATACATGACAGTGTGTTAGCACATCCATCAGCTGAAGCTGTACCACGCCTGTTATGTCAGGTCAGGTCAAATGATGTATCACATTTATGAGTCTACATACACTTTTGTGATTTCTTTTTTTTTTTTTTGCTTTCTCTGTCACACACTTGTAAGCACACAAGCACACACATAAAATTGTGTGATGAATGGCTAAGCTGTGGTTGCAAGTGCCTTATGGCTGCTGACAGATTTCAGAGTAGCTTTCAGAAAGTAGTGCTAGCAAGGGGTGGGTCAGTTATCTTTCAGACAGATCACTGAATCAGACCCTCTCACTATAGGACTCAATAACTTAATACACTGTGGTATTACTACCAGTCACTATGATGTCACAGGTGATATTAATGGGTAATGTCGATTTATTACTTGGTTTCATAGTTTTGTTCACCATCTGCAATTAATACATCAAAGAACTGATGGTATGTGATAACTTAATATTCTGCAGCTAAGGTCCTTAATGTTTCGATTTTTAGTGAACTTGAGTTTACTGGCTGAGTCCATCTCTTGTTAAACTGTGCAGTGTCTTTGTAACCTTAGTCACGGCATGTAACACTTTTCGTGCTTGAGATTTGTGTTTATATATACTGAATATTGAGTTCTGTCTTCACACCGTTGTTCACCAACACTGCGGAGCAGCTTTCCAGCCGACTCCACACACACCCCCACTCCAGCCCCCGTTGTCACTGAAAAAGGGTGAGAGTGTGAATACTGGATGCGATGCAGCTGTACTGCCCTGTACCACCCCTCCCCTACAGTGGAGCCATAGATGCGATGGCTGCTGTTTTTTCCACCTGTGGGCACACCTGCCTGCTTCCCAAGTGGTAGCCCAGCTACTGTACCTCCCTCCATCCAACTGCACACTTCTTCAGGTTGAGCGTGAGCTCCGCCCGCCACAGGGACTCCAGAGCCGCGGCCACCCGCTGCACATGCTCCGCCCAAGTGCTGCTGTGGATGATGATGTCATCCAAGTAGATGGCAGCATATGCAGTGTGCGGAGGCAGCACCCGGTCCATGAGGCACTGAAAAGTGGCGGGGGCTCCGAACAAGCTGTACGAAAGTGTGACGAATTGGTACAAACCAGAGAGGGCCATTTTTTCCTTGGGCTCTGCAGACAAGGGGATCTGCCAGTAGCCCTTGGTTAAATCTAGTGTCACTAAAAACTGAGCACAAGAACTATGGGGCTACACCACGCACTGTATGACTCTTTTACTCCCATTTTCAGCCAAATTCTCTATGAACAATTTGTCTTTTAAGCAATAGGGCTATGAATGCACTGTCACATCTAGACACGTTTCGGAATGGATATCTATGAAAGTGGTGCAAACGAGCAGGGGAGAGAACACCTCTACAAAACGTTGTTGCAATGCAGCAACATCCATTCTCTATTGTGAGATGGTTATTATAATTGAGGGAGGCGGGGTTGAATGTTTTAATTGGGTTAGCCTTAACTAGAGATGTGGTTTCAGCCTCTCTCCATGCTTTTAGGAAGGTAGTATATCTGTGTGGCTCCACCCGTGTCTGACCCCCATCACTTCAAAGTCACTGTGTGACCGTGAAGGGTCCTCACCACTTGGTGAGTAACCTAGAGCTGGATGAAGGGTGGAATATAAGTACTTGATTTTTTTAATTTATGGCAAATGCCAATTGAGCTCCACAGTGGCAGGCAGTGAGCACAGGGCCCTCATACCACCCTTAGGACATTCACACTACTGGTCTGTTGGAAGTCATTTTGTAGGGCTCTGGCATCATTCATCCCATTCCTCCTTGCATAAAGGAGCAGACACCAGACCTACTGACGGTTGAAGCACCTTTTAGGGCCTAGTCAAGATATCCTCAACTAACTACATGCGGAGTCCAGGTTTCATTTTATGTTGCCAGTTATCATACTGATCCTAGCCAAATTCAAAATTAGTGAAAAAACGGTCAGAAAAGATGAGGAAGGAAAAAATGTCCGTTGTCCACCTGTAAAACTCCTCTAGTGTGCCTTTTGTTAATTTCATGAAAACCAAAGCAGCTGAAACTGATTAACAATCCCCTCTGTTATTTAACTGACCAGATCAATTTCCCAGAAGTTTGATTGACTTGATGCTATACTTAAAGTGTTTTGGTTTTTTTGTTTTCTTTGAGCAGTGCAGTTTTCAGCTAGCTCTTTATGATACTTTCTTTTTTCCTTCTTTAATGCCAAAGTTAACATTGCACACTATTAAAGTCAATTACTAGTTTATTAATTTCTTTTTTTGAAGATTTCTTTTCAAGATGCCACCTTAAATTTCCCATAATCTCCACTTTCAGACAAACAGGGCTCCTGGTTATGGGACCAGAGAAGAGTGAAAATTACCAAAATATTAAGGACTGCCTTCAAAGAAACAAGGTTCCTGTGGTTATCCTGACCCATGACATCTTTAGTCAGCACATTCCCAATGTCAACTTGGCTAAGGGAGACGAAGCACTGGTAGATACAACTGCTGGAGTTCTATTTGCTGACCGGGCACTCAAAACCGTACAGGTATACCACTGATAACATTATACGGACTTGTGCCTGAGTGTGTGAATGCTGGTGTTTTGGTGTGTTCTGAAATTTGACAGAGTCAAGTATAAAAATTCCAGGTTAAAAAATAAAATATTTTAAATAAAAAAGTAAAAATAATGTGATCATTACTTTAAAACATGAAGTCCAGGCATTCCAAAATATTTTTAGAACTTTAAATGTTGTTTAACTGCATGCTCAAAGACAATCAGTCAGTATAAGGAATCTGTTTTTGTTTTGTTTTTTATAATAAATTAAATATACTTGGAACCCATTGTCCATAAATCATCATACACGTTACAAATTTCCATATACATTTCTTGTCTTCGTTCTAGTAGCTATTACTGTACCATTTAACAGCTATAACAGGAATTTCAAATGTTATGCTGCTCTCTTCTTTTACAGGGGCAATTTCAGAAATTAGGTGGAGTTATAAAAGACAACGAAAAGGTAATGGACATCAAGCCTGGCCCTGTTGTAAGAGTGTCAACCTCTGTGGGTGTTTATCATGCTAAAGGTTTGGTGATCACCGCTGGACCCTGGGCTAATAAACTGCTGGCCCACACTGGTTTACAGTTGCCACTAGAGGTATTAAAATGTTCAGTATACAATGTGCAGTAATGTTTATATGGCTGTTCATGCTTTGCAGTGTTTTCAGGGTGAATATAAGAAAGTTATTAAGTGTCCTTGTTGCCTTTGAAATTGTTATTTCAAAGACAGGGGCCAAGTGAGCTGCTGTCTTTGGTGCAACTTTGGTGGGGTCAAGTTGTCAATTTGTTTGCTGTCTGTTTGAGATACTATGGCAATTAACTGTGATGGGCAAAAATCACAAATCTGTTTTTAATTAATGTAATTCACATTAAACAGAAATTTCGGACTCTTAACGTAAGTAGAAATTCTATGATATAGATTTCTGTTTCATGTTATAGACTTGAAACAGAAATTCAGAATTCCTTCACAAATAATGTAGTTGCTGTAGGATGGCAATTTAACTGCAAAATGACATTGGAACCCTCGATTTTCTGTTGAACTGTAATCAGAATACAACCAGATCCCCTCTATGAATCACCACTTTACTGTGGAGGAGGGGTTTGTGGTCCCAGTGAAACCATGGGTTATGTCTTTGGATTGCAGATGACACACGTGAAGATGGGTGTGATCTCCATTAAAAATGAAAATGTATGCGATGTCTTCTAATGATATTGCCTAGGGGAAGCATGTATAATATAAAGAGAATTGGCCCTAGCACGAAACCCTGTGGAAACCCATAATTAACCTTACTGTGTGAAGAGGACACTCCATTTACATGAATGGAGTCTATTAGAGAAATATGATTCATACCACTACAGCGCAATACCACAGCATTCTCTAATCGCTGTAATAAAATATGGTCAATGGTATTGAACCCTGCACTGAAATGTACAGGACAAGCAAAGAGATGAGTCCACTGTCAAAGGCGATTATTTGTATCCTTTATTGTTGCTGTTTATATACTGTGAAGTTCTGAAACCCGACTGAAACTCTTCAAATAAACCATTCCTCTGCAGGAATCAGATCAGTTATTAGTTTTACAACTACTCTTTTTGAGATAAGAGAAAGATTTTGAGATCCGTCAATAATTACCAAAGATCGATTGGAGATAATAAAAAAAAAGTCTATATAAATATCAATGGTATTGAAAGTAGCTCTACATAAGGTTACATCTGTGAGATGGTTATGAGTCATTTTGTCTCTGTTTGTTACAATTTTATTTGTGAAGAAATTGATGTAGTCATTCCTAGTGAAAGGAATGCTTGGCTCAACAGTGCTCTGACTTTTTGCCAGCCTGGCTACAGTGTTGGTTAATTTGAATTTTTTTTTTCTGTTTCCTGTCCTTTATTTAAGCACAAATTCTGTTATGTGTTGCTATGACCCTGATGAAGGCCACAAGCCGAAACACGTTGGTCGGTTAATAAAGTTGTTCCTCTTTACTTTTAAGTGTTGCTGGAGTGCCTGCGTTGCACAGTGCTGAAGAGAAACCTAGGGTTGTTCTTATTTTCTTCAATCAGTGATGAATAGCAAAATATACTATTTTACAAAGGGTTTTTACACTAAACTATTTTCCAGGCTAAATGAAAATCTTCTAAATTAGTAAGATGCCATTTATGCTCCAGCTCACGAGTTATGTGCTTTGGTGCACATCTGCGACTTATACCAGGGAGTCACGTACTTCTTATTTGAAGCTTTCTTTTTCAGAGAAGTCTTAATATCCAGAGTTGTGAGCAGTGAAGATGTAATACTGTTAACAAGCTAATCGACCTCTGTTGGAATAGAGTTCAGATAGCTGCTCTGTCTGCTCTATCCATGTGTTGGCACATGGGATTGAAGAAGATAAGTGGCAGAATTATATCCTTAAACTTAGTCACAGCATTTTCAGAAAGACATCTACTGTAATGAAATGTATTGCTCACTACTGTGAAATTTATTATTGTTAATTAAATTTTATTAGAAAATGATCAGACAGGGTTTTCGGGTATCTACATGGATGTTAAAATTGCCCACAATAGTTATTTTATCTGAGTTGAGCATTAAATCAGATAAAAAGTTAGAGAAATCAGAAGTTCTGAGTAAGGGCCGGGTGGATGATAGATAACAACAAATACAATTTTCCAGTTAGGGTGGACAAGGCTAAGCATCAAGCAGAATCAAACAGGCTCAGACAGAATTCAAATTCTGTCTGGGCCCTGACAGGGCTTTTGGTTGATTAATAAGCTGGAGTTTGCTGCCACTCCTCAGCCTGTGCTTCGAGGATTCTGACAGTTAGTATGACTCAGTTTAAATATGAATAAATACCCCTAACATAATCATCCTGCTGTAACCAGGTTTCTGTATTAGGCTGGATAAGCTGAAGCGGGCGGTGTGGGTGTCTCTGATTAGGCTGCTATCGACAGACAGACGGATGGATGGATGGATGGATTTAGTTTCCCTACTTTCCCTGTTGCAGAATTTGTCTGCCTTTTCAAATTAGACAGCAATTATTTGCAGACATTTGTCAATTTGTCAGTGGTTGCAATCAGTCCAAGTCGGACCACAGTTATTTAGAAACAAATTGCCTCCCACCAGGTGACATCTGTAATTGCTTAGCGACCTCTGGTCAGCCAGAGGCTGAGGGTGTTTCAGTCTCAATCTCTAGATGAACATTTGGTTGGAACAGCTATTTGCAATGGGCTATTGAAAGTGACAAAATTCAATACAACTACCGGGTAACTTCCTTTAGGTGCTTGCCATCCTATTTTTACTCTAGTGTGACAGAGTCATAACCTGTTCATGTGTCATTTAATGTAAGCTGTAAAATGACGTTCAGAAATTAGAAAATTAGGTAACAAAATTCAGTGTATCCTTGGTTCAGTGGTGCTGTATAGGCTCTGTTTTCTTGCAAAATTATTTTTACTGCTTCTATGTGCACATACACTCTTATATTGTACATATATCTATTCATATAATTCTCAGATTCCCATTCTTATATTTTGCTTTGTTCCTGTTCCTTGTATTTTGCACACCTCTGTTGCTTGTGAAACTTGCACACAAGAATTTCACTTGCATATGCTGTACCAGTGTACCTGCACATGTGATGTGACAATAAAAGTGATTTGATTTGATTTGTTTTGAGCTTGGTTGAGTCGGTATTGCAATGAACTGCAAAACCTGCTAAATCCAAATGTAAATAAGGGCATCAGTCACCAGCAACAGTGGTGGTTCAGTTGATGAGTTGTGGCCAGATTTATTAGAAATAATTCTATTGTGGGCCAAACAAAAAAGATTGTAATGAAATTTTGCAAATAATATTTGTTACATGAACAACCTTTGCATAAACAGCAAATCTGTGGAGTCGGATAAATTCCTTGGTGGGCATATCACAGATAACGTGAACTAACCTACAAATACATCCTCTAGAGAAGAAAGCACCATAGCTTCTCTTTTATAGTAAGCTGAAGATGCCACAGAAACAAAATAATTTCTCCTCCATATTTAAACAGCTCAAGAGACCTGATTCAGCAAGTCAGTCTTTTCCATTTTGCAATATGCCACACAGCCTGAAAAGAGAAGGTGATGAGAAAACAAGCAGACAGCTGTTAGAGTGGAGAAGTGGAGGTGATATTGGAATTGCATTATTCAGGTGGGGTGGTGGTGGGGTGAAAAGGTGTTGAATGCCATGCTTGAGTGAACTGGCGGAAAAGCACATTGGCTCACCAGAGCACTTCTGTCGGAATTTTTATTGTCCCGGGGAATGAGTGTACGGCCTATTAGTTCATTACGCTAAAAGCTCCTGAAAAATGTGTCTTTATTATTGCTACCCATTGATGGACGTCATTTGTACAAGCATGTGCACGTTTCATTAAATCCTGATTCTCGCCTCACCACCGCAGAGCTACTTTTGTAATAGCACTTTCAGAGGAAAGAAACTGAAACTGAGGAGGTTGCAGTGGGAGGTGTTATGCATGAGTGTATTTTAAGTTTTAGCTACTATGGTGTTTGGAAGCTGATATCAAGGTGCTAATTTTGTTTCAAATGTGTATTATTCCGATATATAATTTAGACTATACATTATACAATATGTTTAAACTATAATAAATTCAATTCAGTCATATGTGGGAAACCCCACATTCAACAAGTACCAAGACTGGCATGGCATTTTGTATTCATTTATTTATTTTTTGTCAAGCTGGTCAATGCTGTATAAATATACAGTCAGTCATTAGGTCCTTGACTGTGTTGCTAAAGACTGTACTTTATGTTTCTGCAGGTGGAGAAGATCAACGTGTGCTACTGGAAGGAGAAAGTTCCTGGGTCCTATGGCATGAAGCGGCGCTTTCCCTGCTTCGTACAAACTGAATGCTTGGAGTCCAAAGTGCATATCTACGGACTTCCATCCAATGAGTACCCAGGGCTGATGAAGGTACGTCACGTAACTGGGCCCTCCAGTGTAGTTTTACACAGAAATGACTGCATACCCACCTCTAACATACAAATTGTGAAGAGGAAGTAGACTTTATAAAAGATTAATTCAAAATTTGATTTCAACATGTGATTTTGTAGTTCCTCATTTGGTTTTGTAATCTCAGTAAATGCTTCTAGCACTTAAATATTGGTATTCTTTACAGTTTTTAATCAAATGAAGTCAACAAAACTTATGGATATGAGTAACAGGGCTGTTGTTTAAGTTCAGTGGTTGAACAGGCAAAAACAAGACCAAGTGCAGCGCCCCGGTTCAAATCTGAACCTTTACTTGCATGTCTTCACTGGTGTCCTGTCTGCTTTTAATTTACAATATCATAAAGTAAAAATAACAAATATTTAAAAAATAATATGAGTAATAAAATTACCAACAAACAGTTATTTCATCTTATTTGTAAGTTCATTTAGCTCTTTATTCACTCATCTGCCTGCATTCTTGGACATTTGAACTCTAGTCTCTTTTTTCACTTCCTCATCTCCATGTTATTAATTTTCTTGTGCCACTCAGCCTATTGTTCTCTGTGCTTTGAATCTCAGTGCACCTCCATACTGAATTCAAACTCAAAACCACCCTGCTGTGAGTTAACAGTACTAACCAGTGATCCACGATGCCAAACAGTATATTACTTAAATTATATTCAGTTCTGTCAGATGATTTCTCCTTTTTATTGTAGAAATCATGTTGGATAACTGGTTAATTTTGATTTTAAAGGACTTTATCTAACTTTTTTTTTTTTAAATGTAATAACAAACATAACATGAAAATAACATAACATAAGCAGTTCATTTAGGGTTATCATTATTGTTTTTAGTATCCTTTAAATAGTTTCATTGAGATCAAGATCTATTCGTCCAACAAAAGTGCAAAAAATGTTTTGTGATAATAAACACATAATGGGGTGGCTGTAGCTCACAAGGTAGAGCAGGTCATCTACTGATCGTAAGGTTGTCTGCATGTCAAATATCCCCAAGTTGCTCTCCGATGCATCCATCAGAGTATGAATGTGTGTGAATGGTAGTTAGAAAGCACTTCAAAGCATAAAAACAGTGCTTGTGTGAATGGTGAATGTGGCATACTTGCTGACATATGCAGCCTTTAATCAAAACTAAACTTTGTTGAGAGGTGGTCCGCAGTGTTTTTAAAAAGGAGTCTAGCATCCAGTCACAGTCCTGAGTGTTTAAAACAATAAACATTTTAAACTTCATGACCATGAATGTTTGAATATGAACTGTAGGCTGGATATTTTTAGGTTACCTTGTAAGTATCATGTACTTAGTATTTACAGAGTTTTAAAATTTGTGTGATAAGAGACTTCTAAAATGTATCAAAAGTAGCAGTTGTTAGGTTTAGGGGGCAATCCCTTTTATCACACAGGGCTATGTAGGTTTAGAAAACTGTGTTGTTGCTTGGAGTTCACTTAGATTATTCCCTCTGTGAAAATAAGTCAAATCACAGGAAAAAGCAGCAAAATCATCAACTGATTTAGACCAGAGTAAATGAACTATAGGTGTGAAATTGACTTTAAGAGGGACTCTAAGACTTGCTAGGCAAGATAATTTTCAGATGGGGCAGTAATTATTTAAGTTACAAGGGTCACTACCTTTATGGAATAGAGTATCTGTGCTTATTGTCCTTTGGTCTTATTGCCCTTTGGCAATAAGACTCTGATGAAGCAACATAGCTAGGCAGTGCTCCAAATGAAAGCACAGGACCCACAGGGTATAGATGCTGTTGGTGGTGAAAAAAATGGTAGATGGAGAGTTTCAGAATCCCAACATCCACACTAATGTGTAGATTGGGCAGAGGGGAAGGGTGTGGTATCTTAGTGAAAGAAACTGATCAACTGTCTTATCATGTCTTGTGATACAACATTTACTGCACAAGGCTGTAACCATTGGTATCCTTGCATCTATCCATTGCCAGCCATTTCATTTTGTACAAATCCGGCCAACTCTTCCAAGTTTGTGTTGTTTTTCCTTCTGTACCATCTTTTCAGTGTCCTTATACTTATCCCCACATTGTGTTTATGTCCTGAAAGAGAAATAATTTCTGAAATAACCAACTAACTCACTAACTCATCTTCACAAGGCACTTTGTTTCAAGACAAACTGCCACAGCTGCTAGACCCTCTTCAAACACATTTTGACTTTTTTCTTGAAATAGAATTTTGACTTTATTCTCAAAGTAATCAGTATCGTGGGCCTAATACTCCGTACTTGTAGGGTTATGACTTTTGGAGTTCTCTTTTAAACAAATACATACAAACTGCATGTAATGAGCATTTTTAGCGTTTGGCCATCAGTGTAGTCAAAGTATTGTCCTTCTGACAGAATTAATTGCTAATATAACTAATATTACAAGTGTACATTTCTAGGAGATGGGTCATTCTTCAACATTGCTGCTGAACACTGTTCACTTCTGTTTTCCACATTTTATCTGCTGTTCAGAAGCTATCTGTTTTCCTTTAAAAGTTTATGAATCCATGCATGTTTGGAGAGTATTTTCCCAAATTCACAGGCAAGTCTTGCTAACATTTGACCATTAATTATCAAAGTTGAAAAAAAAGGGTTATCCTCTCTGGGTCTTTCCTGTTTTATTGTTTTAACTTAATTAATTAATTATTAATTAATTATGTTTTGTTATACACAACTGCTAATGCTTTTCTTTAAAAACAGTAGGCTGCTGCAAAGTGGACTTCAAAATGTGGTTTGTTCTCCCTCAGCATCATATTAGTTGTAAGATTTGTGCTGGAGTTGATGTCATCTGATGACACATCTCTATTTTGGGCATTATGGCAAGCCAGCAGGAGCTCACAGTCTAATAGCAGACCACATGCACAGAAGAGAACGGGAGGACAGATGGTGATGCCACGTTGCATTATTCACTCTAAGACACAGTCACCAGAGCTAGCAATGCTTGGACCATTTAACAGTTTGAAAGAATGCCAAAATGAAGCAGAAGACTTTGGCATTTTCTCATCTGTAGTTTGTTTGTTTTACAGCAGGGACCTGCCAAGGAGTTTTCTAAAGCAGAAAACCCAAAGAAAAAAGTCAAAGCAGCAGTTCTTTTAATCCCTCAGGGTTCTCGCTTTGCCTTTAGTCTCAGAGTAAGACTGTATGTGTCAAACCTGGCTTATAAAAACAAAAAAGATGCTTTAGAAGTTTTTGGAGTGTTTTTGTAGAGCCACCCTAACCGACAGTAGCTACTGAAATGAGTGGAACATGCTTGTGCCTTATTACGTTTAATATAAAACATTTTATTGAGTTATGAATAACCCCAATCGGTGAGACAGCCTGCAAAATTGAGACGCTAAATGGTAAATAAAAAGCTTCTTGTGTGCACCTGTACCTTTAAACACTAGCAGGTTTGCAGTGAACTTGTGCATAGTGGCATTCAAGCTGTGTTTCTGTTGTCATTCAATTTACGGTAAACACCAAAGCCACAATTAGTCCCAGGGTCACTAAACACAAAATGCTTAGATGCAAAATTGTTACTATGAGAGAATAACAGAATGCAAAGCTATTCTATTCACAATACTGCAGTTGTCCTTCTGCTTCTGATATCACTGAAAATATGCTGAGTTATTAGCACTTTCATATAGAATACCAGTGATGTCATTACAGGTATGCTACCATATGGGCAGCAAGACAGACCCAGACCAGAGAGACATGCAGAAAGACAGGTCTGATATTGAGATCCTCCAGCGTTACGTCGCCCGCTGCTTTCCTGGCCTGGTCCCTGAACCTGCTATAGTGGAGAGCTGCTTGTATACGGTACGGTGTTAACATTGTGTTTGTTTGTTTGTTTTTTTATCATGGTTATCTTCATCTGTGAAAGTGCAGAGGAAAAAAATGATAGTGAAAATCTACTGCATAAATTTTGTATTGCATTTATAGAATCACCAGTCAGATCTAGTAAACAGAGCTGTGTCCCAAAATAAGGTTTAAAAAGGTCTTCTTCTGTATGGTATACTTCACCACAGACAGGGATTAACAAATGTATTAGACCTCCAGTCATAAAAACAAGAAAACACCAATGTAATCTGTCAAAAACTAGTTTAGGACTAAAAAAATTCTATTGGTATTTATCAAGCAAAAAACAAACTGAATTCACATCTTTATCCCAAATTTGAGCCAGCACACTGGACTTCAGAAATTAAGCATAACATTCAGGAATGCAAGTGCATAACTGTAATTTGACATCTTAATTAAAAAAATAATGATGTTCTTTACTTTTACTTTTTTGTAAAATAGTAACTTAATTTAATACGGCTTTCTTTTGAAAATGTGAAAACAAAAGAACATAAAAAAATGAATTCATAGACAACAAGAACTATTTTAGTATTAAAAATCCATCCATCCATTCTATTCCGCTTATCCTTGTCAGGGTCGCGGGGGGCTGGAGCCTATCCCAGGTACCATAGGCTGAGAGGTAGGGTACACACTGGACAGGTCGCCAACAATAAAAATATCATTTATAATCCTAAAATGAAAAATGCAGAGTTTTTTCCTTTTTTTCTCGATACTGGATAATATATTCTATTCTATTCCATTCTATATTCTGGATAGAATATATATTCTATCCAGAATCAAGGGGATTTATCAGAATAAATGAAATTTATAATAAAAAATAAACTGTTATGTGAAGTGTGTGAGTTTCTGCCTGTACTTAATTTCTTGTCAGGCTTTAATGTAGTTCTCTGGGGTTCATCTTATGCAGTGCAGAACTATGTTAATGTATTTTGTTTTTGAAGCAGTTTTGCAGCTGCTCACCAACACGTGACCACATACTGAAGCAATAGGACAACAAAATTTAAGTCATCCTGTCTAATACCCCTGAAAATCCTGACAACTCTTCTCTCACTTAACAAGTGATGCTTAAGAGGATCACTAGTGAAAATACACATCTCTTCTGTTGTACTCAAATTTAGTCTTCTATCAGAGGTCACTATGTATATACAGTGGGCTCTTTTATCCAGTTAAACATGTTTTTGAACACATGTTTTCATAAAGACTTTGACAGGAGCAGCTCAAGAGGCCACAAGAGGCAGAAAGAAGAGGCTGCAGCACTCTTGAATGAATGTGCATTAAATCTTACTGCTTTTTTAAAAATAACATATTTACTCAAAGAAAGTTTGGTTACCAGGGTAACCCTGGTTCTCTAGGTGTTCAAAGAGTGCAGTGAAAAAAGCATGGAAGACTGAAGGGTCATCAAAATTTGGGCCATATATGCATACAATAAATAACTTTTTGTTAAGCATAGATAATCCCTCCTGGATCTGTAACTGTGTTGGGTACTGTAAAATTAACATTTTTATGTATTAAAATTGCTACTTCCCTTTGCCTAGAGTTATAGCAGGCTGAGAACGCATTAGGAAACTCAGGTGTTTTAAGTTCATCTGTAGCTGTAGCAGGTCTATGAGTCTCTTTTAATAAAGCAATGTCTGCCTGTAGTTTTTTTTAAGGTGGTTAAATATCTTTAACCTCTTCTCTCTGGAGCCAGCTCCATGCACATTCCATGTGACAAATCTTAGTGTGCCCATAGTTGTGTCCGCGTGCAGCTAATGTTGCATGCTGCGTGTGACGCTGAAATGAATGAGGACAAAAACATACATACAGGAGTCGGATGGGGAAAAAAAAGTTTGATAAGATGTTCCATAGGGGTGCAATATGTGGATGTGGATGTGCTGATGCTGAGTGCATATGTACTTGATCGTGCTGAGCAGATGTGTAAAGATCGAGTGTGTTCAATGCAATTTTATTTATACAGTGCCAAATCACAACAATGTTCGCTTCAAGATGCTTTATATTGTAAGGTGGACCCTACAATAATACATCAGAGAAAACCCAACAATCGTTTGATCCCCTATGAGCAAGCATTTTGGCGACAGTGGGAAGGAAAAACTCCTTTTTAACAGGAAGAAACCTCCGGCAGAACCAGGCTCAGGGAGGGGCGGGGCCATCTGCTGTGACTGGTTGGGGTGAGAGAAGGAAGACAGGATAAAGACATGCTGTGTGAGGCTGTAGCATCAGGTTTGTGTTGTTAATTGGTAATTATGAGACTAATGTAACATAATGTATGTGATGTAACGAGTAGTATAGCTAATGTCTTTA
>VUQG01029009.1:0-11887 GCA_015106755.1 Etia nguti | reverse complement strand
AAGGTCCACATTTATGGGAACTTCTGCAACAAATATGGGAAGAACTTTATGAAGAATATTTGATTTCTATTGTAGAAAGAATGCCACGGGTGTGTTCGGCTGTTATGTCTGCCAGAGATGGCTCCTTTGATGAGTCAAAAGTTTAGAATATATTTTGGTCTGTAAACTGATTCCATGATTTATTTTTTAACTCCAGTTGCTTATTTGTACTATGCTTTCATTTCAGAGACATTAAACTGCATAATTTTCAATAAAAACTGGAAAAATTGGGGTGTTCTTAAACTTCTGACCAGTAGTGGATATATGCCTAAAATTGCACTCACTCAAATCAACTATTCAATATTTTTTTCTACTTTGAATATTTAAAAAAAATCTGAATGAAATCAAATTTTTTCTTTGAACCTTTTTTTAACCATCAGTTATCCACAGAGGTTTTCACAAATGACAATACTGTCACAGTCAGTATCTTTCTGCGGTTAACACTAGACCTTGAAAACACCCCACACGTATAAATGTATGGGACACAACTATTCATCTTGGAACTGTGCTGTTTTCAGTCCTGTTCCCTCACATAGATAAATCCAGCACCTGTGCAGTCTGCCTTTACAAACTGCTCAGACACTGTTCAGCTAACACTAAATGCTTTTAATGGCAGAAAGGAGCATCCAAACAGCATTGCTGTGTCTGAGCAACGATGTCACCACGCCGATGCAGGACGACCACCTCACCCTGGTCACCACTCTGTACAAGATAAACGTCTCGATTGCAGTCACTTGGCTTTCTGGGTGGTCGACAGTGACGAAGATGTCCTTAGTGTTGGCATCCTCTTGGCCCTCATCATCGTCCTCCAGTCTGTACTGGTTGACCATGGAGCTGGGAGAGTTGGGCATGGGGCTTCCATCTGGCAGGGAAGTATTCTGGACCAATGAGAAAATGCAATGGATATTAACAGCAAACACAGCCTCACTCACTTTATATGTCAACAACACAGTGGGCATCAGGGAATACTGTCAGCTGTGTGTGCACTTAGAGACCTGCAGGCGTAGAATTGCTCATGTCAGCTTTGAAAACACAGTGAATAAACAGAGATGGAGAGATTATGTTCTTCACCAAAGCAGACAGTTCTGAAGCTTTTAACTGGTACGCATGTTTATGTTGAATGTCGTTATAGAAGGAAAGCTTTGCTTGATGAAAGCCTTCAGGAATGTTTGTAGAAAGTGAACAAATGAATAAATTACTGTAGCGTCTGAATAAATAGGGCTGAGCGATGTGACCAAAATCTCCTATCCCGATATAAGACATTTCTCATCTCGATAACCATATGTATCACAAACCTGTGTTTTTTCTGTAAATTCTGTGAATCTCGGGCCACTCAACCTGCGTGAAGTGTTTCCAGCTGGGAGTCGTGTACCTGGAGTCGAGTGTTTTGACCGATGCATGAAACTATATATTATTCGATAGAAGTTGTTTCTTTGTGAGTATTTATTACATGGCGTGCTGTGGGGTGAGTCTAAGGTTTATTTGGAGCACCTGACGGCTCTTGCGTAGGTGGTAGAAGAGATTTGTCGTGTTTGCGTCTGAGGTGGGGACCGGTTCGTGGCATAATTTGTACAATAGTACAGTTTTCTGGTCCGTGCCAGACTTTTCAGAACCAACCCACGTTCGTGCTACAGAGGTGCTTCTGTTTGGAACTACCTGGATCTGCATCGTCTTCACTGGACATGCGGGTATTCTCTGCGCCCCGATGAAAAAATATTGCCGCAAACAGTGGATTTTGCGACACCACAAAACAAACGATAGCGTATAATTTGAAACGATAGATGTTTTCATTTCGGCATATTGCACAGTCCTATGAATAAATCAAAGGAACAAAAGGATATAATGTTGTAGTGAAGGTCCTGTGTTGGATATCGAGTTGGATGTTCTAAATGTTCTGATTTAGCCTCCTTGGCCATGTGCACACTATCTGAAGAACTCAAATACACATTTTATTTGTTGTTATCTATCATCCATCCTTACTCATAGTTTCTATTGATTTTCTCAGACTTTATCTGATTTAGTGCTCAGGCAAAATTTCCTGAAAACTGTCTTTTGCCTGATCATTTTTAGAAACATTTGAATTTACAATAATGGATTACACTTCATTACAGCAGATGTTTTGGTGAAATTGCTGTACCCAAATTTAAGAATATAATTCCTCCACTCACTAAAGTCTGTTCCTACAGAAGAGACCTCTCTCAGCAGATCTCTGTCTTCACAAATAAAATTTTAACCATGAGAGAAAAAGCATCTCACAGATGTATCATTATGTACAGCTACCTTCAGTACTACTGTGAAATTCCGGATACTGTACAAACGTCTTCTGCTCACCTTCAAGCCCTTCATAACCTCGCTCCTCCTTACCTTTCTGACCTGTTAAGCACTACCTCTTCTGCCTGCTCACTTCGATCTTCTTCTTCTATCCAGCTTGCTGTGCCTTCCTTCCACCTCACCACCATGGGAAGCAGAGCTTTCAGCTGCTCTGCTCCCAGGCTGTGGAACTCTACCCCCAGATATAAGAAACATTTATTCTCTCCCCCAGTTTAAATCCCTAGTCAAAACCCATCTTTTCAAATCTGCATATTCACTGTGAACCTATTGTTTGTTTATTTTATCTTGTGCTTTGTTTTCTTATTTTTCTTTGTCATTGTTCTATTATGTGTTTTATTCTATTGTTAAGTGTCCTTGGGTGTCTTGAAAGGTGCTTTCAAATAATATTTATTATTATTATTACTGATATTTAGAGACTTCCCTTCTGATTGATCTTTGTGTGTTAACTTTAATAATTACCTCCTCCAAACCTTGTCTACACAAGACTGCTCAAAGAAGTCCTACCATCGATTAATGCTTTAATCTTAAATATGATGACTCAGGCCTTAGAGGTGGCAGCATTGTTAAGTTTGTTGACCAATAATTTTGTCACAGTTTTCTTCGACAACCATTTTTTTCTAATAACTAAATAAAAAAAATAATGCAGAAGGACAAACACTGTGATGAAATGTACTGACACTGAATAAAAATGAGATGAAAATATTCTAGAGAGATGAGATCCTACCAGAACTAATTACGTTGTGTAAAAAGACAGGACGAATTTGGAAGTGATCCAATCAGAAGTAACCTCGTTGTGCAATAAAGTTACAAAACACACATTTGAACCGCCAATCACGAACAGTGACTCCCACCCCCTCCATAACACGCTGGAAAATCTGAAGAGCAGTTTCAGCAACAGGTTCCTTCAACCTGGCTCCCCGAGGTAACGTTACAGGAGATCGTTCCTTCTGCTGCTGTCAGACTCTTTAATTCATCCACTGGGGTCAGATCCACACATGTGGAACAGAACTAATCACACCTCAGTGCACCCTGTCAGTTTGTACACCACAACATATTTGCACACATACTGGTCTTTTTATATTTATATGTATATTTATACCTATCTTTATATTTATCTATCAACATCTGTTTCTACACTCATTTTATATGATTGCTTGATGTTTGTGGGATATTTGCTGCTATGACAACTTAATTTCCCTCTGGGATTAATAAAGTTTTTCTGATTCTGATACGCAGTACCTCAGTTTGGTGTTTCAGAAAGCTGCTGACCTCAGACCTGCACAGCTTTAGCTGCATGAAGAGCACATGAGATTTTCTCTGACACAATTAAATAAAACCTGATGGAGGTCAAAGGTCATCACTTGTATGTTGAACTAAAAGGTTTTTATTAAAAGTTTCCATGTTAGCAGGCTGTAGAGTGCTCTGTGAGTGTAATGGATCTAAAACTGTTTAAACCTTCAGTATTATATCATCCTCAGTCTGATGTTAAAATCTCGAAGGACAACATTACATTTGTAGACATTTCTGATATTAACAGTAACGCTGGGCCTCTGGTGTGTGCAGCTGATGTCGTCTCTGTCTAAAAATGGATAACAAAAACTGATACAGACTATGAGAGTAACAGGTATGTAGCATCGCAACACTAGCTAGCAACAAGCCTCTAAAGTGGTGTGTGTGTTAATGGCCAATCTAGAAAACGAATTAACAGAGTGATTTTAGGTTTTGTAGAACTATAAGATGATAAGCTGTGTGACTTTTTCATAATAGTGACGTGGTTGTATTTACCTTAATTTAACAAGTCGACAGTTGTCGTAAACCCATCAGCAGATAAACTGGAGCAGCAGACTCTGGCTTCAAAAGTACAACAGGCAGCTCCCACAAGCAGGAAATTTTGGCTCCATTTTTGTACAGTGGGAGAAAGTGCAGCCAGGTCGTCCATCTTTTATACAGTCACTGATCTCCACAGAGAGTAAGGGAACCGAGGTGCAAAAGAAACGTCAAACAACACGAGCAGAACCAAAGCAGGCTGCACAGTCACTTCCAGCCCTCAAAAAGCTAGCAGCCCATTTAATTTAATTAAAAAGGGACAATGCAGTTTAACATAGTTCCAATATGGAGCATGAAACTGATGTGCCACACAGAGTTTATAGCTGCTGCTAATTTTCAACCTTTGTCTCTTGTTGGGCTTTTACATTCACAATACACAAACAGATTTACAACACTCAATTACATAAAACCATTATGTACTATGATTACAAAAAAGTTAACACGCAGCACTATTACAGCGTGTCAGAGCGTGTGTGTGTGTGTTGGACTGTGAACTGCATCCTGTCTTCTTCAGAGAAGAGCTTAAGCCATGGCACCAAGGTTCCTGACAATACCCCTGGTGACAGCACACAGTTATATGCAGATTTGGGCAGTTTACAGTTTTCATTATGTGAAAGGAGACTAAGTGTGTGTGTCTAAGCTGAAAGCACCAAACACCTGCTGTTACTGTGTGACATCTCACTGCACACAGTTTGTGTTAGTGACGCATCACAACTGGACTACCTATACATTTCCAAGAGTGCATCATTATCATTCAAGAACAGTGGAACAGCTCTGACTTTGAGCCATCTGGGACCTGTGAGCGCACTGACGACCTGCAGACGCGTCCAGATGGTGTGCGGGACGAGAACTTGATTAAGGCTAAATATGCTTCATGAAGAAAAAAAAAAAAAAATAGGAGTGTTTTTTTCCACAATTAGTTTGACACACACACACTTCACCCAAGTATCTTTTGTAGCATCTTGATACATACTCAATCTTCCAGGTAAGTAAACTCAGTCTCCAAACTGAAGAAGTCACTTGGATGATCGACGAAACATTTCTCCCATTGAAAACGCTACACCCAGATGACCAGAATCAACCTTTTGGGGTATCTTTTGTAGCTTTTCCCCCATCCATCTATGAGAACTTGCTTTATTTTGAAAGTTACGTGCTAGTTACAGCTAGTCTCACTATCTCTGGTCACTGATGCTCCTCAGGCACCAGGAGCAGCTCGTCTCCAGTCTCTCACCCCACTGCTGGATGAACTCGGACTTAAGGGCGACTGTGGATCAAGAAGTAAAGTGGACCACCAATTGGAAGGTCGGTGAATTGAACCCCCTTGAAGTCCAAGTGTAGGAGTGTCCTCAGGTAAGACACCCTGATTGTCACTAATGTGTGCCATGTATGTGACTGGGTGAATGAGCGAGAAGATAGGCACCATTTGAGAAGCAGTCCATCCACTGTTAGGCAGCAGCAGGTGGTGGAAGTCCTCGTTCTGTCAGTGGAGAGGAAGAACCCTGCGGCTTGTGCTCCCTGTACCAACGAGCCAAGCTCAGCGAGCTGCACACCACAACCACCACCACTTCTGCCATCAACACCGTGGACGGGGATGAAGACCTCACTGAAGCAGCAGCAAAATATACAGACTTACTGAACACTTTTTTTAGCTACACCTTCCTAGTACTGGACTTGACCCCTCTTCCTTCAGAGCCTCCTTAATTCTTGGCTCAGATTCAGTAGGAAGCTGGAGACACTCGTCACAGATTTTGGTCCACGTTCACAAGATAACATCACATAGCTGCTGCACATCCACGACTCAAATGTCCCATTCCACCACAATTTGAAAATCCTCTATTGGACTGAGGTTTAGTGATTGTGGAGGTCATCATAGTGGGTATAATCAACTCATCCCAATATTCAAGGAACCAGTTTGAGGAGATCTGAGCTTTGTGATATTGTCTTGCTGGAAGCAGCCATCAGAAGATGGTACACTTTGGTCATAAAGGGAGGGACGTGGTCAGCGACAACACTCGGGGTCTGTGGCTTTTAAATTATGCTTATTCAGTAGTAAATAATCCCTGCACCGCTACCCCACCACCAGCAGCTGTCATAGTGTTTACACCAAATTCTGATCTCACCACCTGAACCCCTGGTCCCAAAAATCAGCACATACTGTGCCTTCTTCAGTCTCAGCTCACTGCAGGTTTCTCCAACCTTATAAACGGTGAAGCTGCATAACAACTGAAACTAACACTATTGCCTAACAATAGCCCATGAGGTCAGTTTCATGATCATTTATATGTAAATCACAATCAACTGTGTTGGGCAATGGCTGTAGGATGCACAGTAAGACCATCTTACAATCACACAAGCTATTTTAATAAAAACACCAGTACATTATATATATAGAAGCGATAACCATGATACTGTCTATATGCCTTATATAACAGTAGAGTCTGTTGATGACCAACTCCATCAGTTTAACTCCAGTTCTCAGCATTCTTGTCCATCAAGGTTCAAACTGTTTGTGGTAAACAGAAACATTACAATGCTAGCAAATCAAAAGAGAAACTGCAGGAAAGCAGAACATACATAGAGAAAAAAGAGCTTCAGACTGATGATATTTTTAAAGAGTTTCCCTATATACAACTATGTAGGACCAGATGATCCTGTAATCAGAACATTAACAATACTCAAACTTTGCTGTTTGCAAACACTGTTACCTCAAGAGTTTGTCTCAATCAAAAAGTGTAGTTAATATTCTCAATATTACTATTACTCTGGTACTCTCAATGTAGTAGTAATTTAAGTAACATAACAATGCTACAGCCAGATGAGCAGTAATCAGATAATATTTTTATCCTATTAATAAGCAATAAGAAATATTTAAAAGAGAAAAATTAAAGTCTTTTAAATTAAACTGATCATTGCTTTCAGTATTAGAAATTGCAGCGTTTTAATGTGTAAACTGCAAACTGTCAACAAACCTATATGCCACATTACAATGAAAGCTTTTAAATGCAAAAATACATCAATAATCGCACGTCCAGAAATTTTACATAAACTAAGGTATACATTGGAGGGGCGGGTCTTACATTTGTAGGAGGTAAAAAGAGTTGTGACAGTGTTGTATGTCCTGGAAGACATAGATGTGGCGTCTTTTTGTCTGTGTGTGTGTATGTGTGTGTTTAAAGATGTTAGTGACTGAGTGAGTGTGTATGTGCGTGTAAGCCTTCACAGCAGTATGCGGTGGCTACCATGAAGAAAAGTGAACATATCAGCGTTCTAAAGTTTGCTCTGTGCTGTGATGCAAAGTCTCTGTGCTGCTGAAAACAGATGTTACAGTGGGGTACATGTTAATAATAATTCAGTGCCCAGCTTCACAGCCCCAGGTCAGTGTCTCAGAGTTTTACTGGCACATGTACATTTTTATTAGCCTGCAGGAAAAAAGCTCTTAAATATTCAATTTTATTAATGTAATATTGTATTTTACCTAAAAAATAATGTTATGAAAGCCTTGAGATAAATATGGTCCAGTACACCCCGTGCCCCCCTTCCGAATCCTGCCTGCTTGCTGCAGGTATCACTGTGAAAGAGAGTGGGCCGGCTGCCGTCAGCCTTCAGCAGGCTGCCTGATTTAAACCCAGTTATCAGTCTAAGTGAACATTTCATCTGCAGATTTCACTGTAGTGTCTGGAGCTTTACTGCACATGTTCACTGTGTAAAACAAACGGCGGTGGATGGAGCAGCTACAAAGTTCACTTTTCTTCATGTTGGAGTTAGTTGATCAAGTGCTCTGATGAAGGACCATGTATAAGTGTAGACAGGCTCCACATCACGGTGTCATAACGGGCTGTGTCCAAGCTGCAGGACGATATGCAGTGACAGGCTGTGTGCATGCTGGAGACTACAGACTGGCAGGTGTTCAGGGGGGCAGCAGTGAGGACCTGAAGGAAAACACGTCGTCTTTTCTGACTACAGCAGGAAGCGCATAGAGGTTATGACCACTTCCAAGACCATCACCATCTGGCTAACCAGAAGCCCTGGCTGAACTGAGAATGTGCTCCCTGCTAAGAATCTGTGGCACTGCCTTCAGGGATTGTGATCCTGCAGCACTCACAGTAGCCCGGAGGAATTTGTTTGGTGGGCATACGGAGAGTAAAGTACAAATATATCCTTCAGATTCAGCACCATTTCAACACAAATGAGATACAAGTTACGTGGAAGGACGTAGGGCACATCACTGACTATAATTAAATTCAATTTTATTTCTACAGCACAAAATCACAACAGTCGCCTCAAGGCACTTTACATTGTAAGGTAGACCCTACAATAATACACCAAAGAAAAACCCAACTATCAAGCAAGCAAGCGCTTTAGCAACAGTGGGAAGGAAAAACTCCCTTTTAACAGGAACTAACTCTCCAGCAAAACTGTTACAAACCCTGGCCTTGGAAGAAGTGAGGCAGCCTTCCTTCCTGCAAATTTGAGTGTGGCAACACACGCAGATGGGTTGGCCGCCTAGGAACCCTTGGCTTGCACCTCCAGTGAAAGCCTATTGGACCATCTGAGGGATACCAGACCAATCAGCGACTGACTGGACACACATGCACCTTTAAAAAGCTGAGGAAGATTCATTCAGGGGGCACATCACCTTATTGCTTCTGTCTGTGAGCCCTGTTTGTGGAAGCCTTTCTCAACTGTGAGATTTTCTTGTGTACTGTCACTTGTGCTAAAGCTTGAGAGGTTAATTTTGATTATTACTTTTTGAAACCTGAAGCGAAAGCCGTTTGGGTGGTGCTCCTCCCCTGTGTTTTGGTTTGTTTGTTTTGGGGATAATCCGTTTAGTTAGAAAGACTTTATGGTTATTTTCTTTTAAGTAGTTAGACCCTGCCCGCTTTACTAGAAAAGTGGTTTGGTATTGGTTGTTTGTTGGTTTTTAGTTGAAACCCTTGTTATTACTTTTCAGTTCTCTGAGGTTTCTTGTAATAGACCCTTTTAACTCCATCATTGCTCAGTACTACAGCCGTGACACACCAGGCCCTCTCTCACCTAGACAACAATGACTGATATGTTTATGGAGTTCAGTTCTGCATGTAACACCATTAGGCTAGCAGCACCGGGTACCTCCTCATCCTTGTGCAGCTGGGTCCTGGATTTCCTGAGCTGCAGGCCACAGAAAGTCAGGATTAACTACAACCCATCCTCCACCATTACACTGAGGACTGGCTCCAGCAAGGCTGTGCGCTTAGCCCACAGCTGCCCACACCTGTGACTAAAAGAGCGCACTACAAGAACAACCCACCAAGATGAGATGGTGTTCAGGCTGCCGGTGGAGGACCTGACATGTTGGTGTGGGGTCCAATACCTCATCCTCAACATCCAGAAGACCAGGGAGATAGTTGTAGACTTCTGCAAACTCCCCCTGCTCTCTAATTAGATAGAGTAGATGGCCCCTCCATCAGGTACCTCTGGGTACATCTGACTAACACCATCAACACTACACCTATTAAGAAGAAGAAATAGCATGTGCGTGTTCCCAAGGAGAGCTGGACTGAATGTTGACATCCTTGGGTCCTTCAACAGCTGCGTGGTGGAGTGCGTCCTGACCTACGCCTTCACTGTGTGGTATGGCAGATGCACTGGGGAAGGCGTTTGTAGAAGGTAAAAGTCTGCAGACTTACCACACATCAGTGACACCTACACCATTAGATGTAGAACAAGCACCACCTGTAAGCACATGAACTGTTTGCTCTCCTGCCTAGTGGGAGGAGACCGTGCTGCATCTGTCCAAAAACCTTCAGCAGTCAGACTGCTAAACTGCTCCACCCTCAATACTCAACACCTTACACCTCAACAACATGACTTACTGAACATGAGTCTGTGAAGTGTTGATGTTACCCAGCACCTGACAGCAGCTGTGCAATGTTCTGCTTTATTATGATTCCTTCTTTATATGTTTAGTAGCATACTGCATATAATGAGACTAAAAAAGTGTGTTTCATTCATATCTTGTCCAATAGTTGAATGACAATAAAACTGAGTGTGGTTTTAATAGGCAGACACGTCCTGACTGCTTGAATTTCACTTGGTATTACAGCTGGCCCCTGAAACATGCCGACATCAGTGTGGAGTCAGAAGTCGTCGTTCCATGTTTGACTACCTTTACTGTTCCACACACGGAGAGGCTAGTGTCCAAACAACAAACTCATATTCACATCACGATGTGAGCTTTGCAGCTCCCCGTTTAAAATTCAGCCACACAGTGCAACAACATCAACACCATCTACACATTTCCATCAAACTGTCACCTCACAACAAACCTGCCAAAAAGCTAATGGCAGCATGTCATGTGTAAGCTCCACCCTTTCACCATGGATATTATGCTGCTACATTCAAATTATCCACTTTATGCAAATAGTAGTGAAACGTGTAGCTTTGCTTACAGGTGTGTTTCCTCTAACAGCAGTCTGAGGTCGGCGTAGGGCCCCTGCCATACATAACCCTATGATGGTGTTTGGTGACAAACATGGCATGGCTCCGGTCTCTGGATGGTTGATAGTTCTTACATTATCTCCATCTGCAGAAACAGCAGGAGCTCTGCTTCTCTAAACACAGCAATGCTTCTGCCCTCAGCCCAGACCAACTAACATTTATTCACAACTACTTCTCTGTATGTCTTTGTGAGTGAACTGGTTGTTACGGTAACATGATGTGGAAGCATAGATGTGTGATCTGCTGCAGGCACCACAAATGTGAGTCCATACAGCTGTGCAGTGTGTTAAATGTGTAAAAATATCAGAAAACCTGAGCCACATGCAGGACACAACTACAGACGCTCAGATTCTCATCAGCGGCACTGGACTGTGACAGCAACAGTTCTGTTGTCATGGTAACAGGAATGTTGGTAGCTTCATTTCTTTCATGCACACATCTCGTTCTGACTGAAATCCCTCCATTAAATGGCTTTTCATATCAGTGTATATGTCGACTCGTGATTATGAAAACAAAATAACCGTCAAGTTCAGGACTAGGCTCTTCTTTTGCACCTTTTTTCTTTACGGCATGCTGTCATCTCTCCTATAAGCTCACAATCACTCAGTTCAGTTCATCTAGACTCAATTAGAGAGGAGCCACCTTTGGGGATCAAAGATCTCAAAGGTTCAGGTGAGCCTGTGGAAACTGCCGTTCTTTGAAATAACTGAAGCAACACACAGGTAAGTCCATAGGTTTTTGGACAATGACCACCGTCCTTGCCAAGGTGTCCCCGAGTAGGACGATGCAGTCAACAGGCAGAGCACCCTCGAGCACCCCACTCAGTGACTCCAAGAAGGCTGGGTACCCTGAACTGTTGTTCGGCACATAAGTGCAAATGACAGTCAGGACCTGTTCCCTGACCCAAAGGGATGTACATGACTAGTCAACAAGCCGACTAATCTTCGCTGTCACTATTCAGTACCAGACTTACCAGTCGTTCAGATAAGCAAAAGAAAATTGCGAGATGATTTGTTTTGTTACTTTAGCTTTTAGATACACACACACACACACACATATACACACACATATACACACACACACACACACACATACACACACACACACACACACACACACACACACACACACACACACACACACACACACACACACACACACACACACACACACACACACACACATATACACACACACACACACACACATATAC
>VUQG01029007.1:26357-37240 GCA_015106755.1 Etia nguti | reverse complement strand
GCTTTTTCAATCAAAAAAAACTTAACAGGTCAAGTTACATATTAACATAGGACCCCTTATTTGATAGCAGTTTCACAATTCTTGCATCCATGGAACTTGTGAGTTTTTGGAGAGTTTCTGCTTGAATGTCTTTGCAGGATGTCAGAATAGCCTCCCAGAGCTCCTGCTTGGATGTGAACTGCCTCCCACCCTCATAGATCTTTTGCTTGAAGATGCTCCAAAGATTCTCAATAGGATTGAGGTCAGGGGAGGATGGGGGCCACACCATGAGTTTATCTCCTTTTATGCCGATAGTAGTCAATGATGCAGAGGTATTCCTCGCAGCATGAGATGGTGCATTGTCTTGCATGAAGATGATTTTCTTGCGGAAAGCACGGTTCGTCTTTTTGTACCATGGAAGAAAGTCGTCAGTCAGAAACTTCACATACTTTGCAGAGGTCATTTTCACACCTTCAGGGACCCTAAAGGGGCCAACCAGCTCTCTCCCCATGATTGTGGCCCAAAACAAGACTCCACCACCTCCTTGCTGATGTCGCAGCCTTGTTGGGACATGGTGGCTGTCCACCAACCATCCACCACTCCATCCATCTGGACCATCCAGGATTGCACGGCACTCATCAGTGAACAAGACTGTTTGAAAATTAGTCTTCATGTAGTTCTGGGCCCACTGCAGCTGTTTCTGCTTGTGAGCATTGGTTAGGGGTGGCCGAATAGAAGCCTTATGCATAACTACAAGTCTCTGGAGGATCCTACACCTTGACATTCACGGGGCTCCAGACTCACCAGCAGCTTCAAATATTTGTTTGCTGCTTTCTTAATGGCCTTTTAGCAGCTGCTCTCTTAATCCATGTATTTGTCCGGCAGGAACCTTCCTCGTTGTGCCTTTAACTGCACGAACCCGTGTGTGCTGTGACTCAGCCACAAATCTCTTAACAGTCGGACGATCACGCTTAAGTTTTTGTGAAATATCTAAGGTTTTGATTCCTTGTCCAAGGTAGTCAACTATTTAATGCTTTTCAGCAGCAGAGAAATTCCTTTTCTTTCCCATATTGTTTGAAAATGGTGGTCTGCTTAATAATGTGGAACATCCGTCTTAAGTAGTTTTTCCTTAAATTGGCTCACCTGGCAAACTAATTATCATAGGTGCCCGAGATTGATTTCAGTGATCCAAAGAGCCCTCATACACAATGCCATCCATGAGTTTAATTGAAAAAATTTTTTTTTATCTTTGTCACACTTAAATACAATTTGCATAATAATTTGGAACGCGGTGTATCGTTACCCAAGGCTGAGCTTCCCAAAAACATGCTTATTGCTGCAAGCCAGCATCTTCCTTTTTAAAGGTGCGCCTCAACATTTTAACATAAAAGCATCAAAGCTTTGCTTGATTTCCAGAAATACCGCTAAAAGAGTATGATGACAGACAGGAGGTTAGAGCAGTGGCATGTCCATGGATAGGTGTCCTTGCACCTGCTTGGTATCACATCTTTGTTCTTTCACTAACACCTAGTCTTGGACTAAAATACATACACAGTTAGATTTCACAGAAAAACTGCTGCTGAGGTGTCATATGTGACTTGTAATGTAAAGCAGAATAAAAGTGATTAAAACTGGGAACAAAACTGTGTTCCAGACACACACTACATTCCTTTTGGCATGTAATGTGTTTACAGTTGAGAAGTTTCATTGTTTTAATTCAAAATGTCAGCAAACATGCCAGTTTTCTAAAATGTTACTGTCTTGCACAAAAGAAGGCGGGAAGTGTTGACAATTGACCATTTTCTACCACTTATCCTGATCCGGGTGGCAGGGGGCAACAGTCTAGACAGAGATTCCCAGACTTCCCTCTCCTGGTCACTGTCTCCATCCTCCATCAGCTCTTCCTGGAGGTCGCCAAAGCTTTCTCAAGCCCTTCAGGTGACATTTTTACTGACAGTTGGAAGAAAAACTTGAGAATTGTCCTAAAATTGTATTTCAGAAACAGAAAGCATTTTTTGCTTTATTTTGGCTTCAGTACTGATGTTGCTATCCGATTAATTTCCAACAACATGATTTCCAGTAGCACAAAAACAGTAACCAACCATGGACTGTAAATAAAAGATGAGTGAAGCCAATGACAATAGCTGCTCTTTGAAATGGACAGATAATAGAAATAATGGGGCAGCTCCTCTGGTTGGAAAGAGAAGTCTGATTGTGCTGAAGTCAACTGGAAAATTACCCTGCTGCTTCTTTTCTTGAGTTTACAGACTTGGTTTGTACTTTCACGTTACATTATTATTGAATACAACATCATTTTCTTTTTATCTTTTATATGCAGTCTGTATAACAAACTTTGATTGAAACGGTAACGTTTAAAATTAAAATTTGTCACCCATACTGTGCATTTACTATGTTGTATGGAACAGGGGCACAGCAATAGCCTTTTTCAACATGTTTAACAACTCAAGCAGGAAGACAGAAGTCAATGGGAAATGTCTTTGTGCGATTATTGCTAATTTTGGCAACACTGATTATACATAAGGAAGTTAAAAGAGTTTTATAGGAAAATTACAAGCTCCACATCCCTTCTCTCAACCATGGACAGCACCTGAGCTATAGCCTCAGGTTGTTTTTGGGAAACTCAGCCAAGTTTTAACCCGCTCTGCTCTCCTCCCAACCTTGCCATAGATCACGGGTAGTGTTCAAACGCTGCATCAGCAATTTCCAGAGAAATCTGAACCATCTTGCGCCACATCTGAACAGCCACTATCGTAACTCAGCACTACATTTCCACTACATTTGGTGTTACACTGTAGCACAGTTAAAACATCTTGTGATACAATATTGTCACTGTATGTTGCTGCCTTTGTCCGTATATTCTTTAAAGTGCTTTAATTATAGTGTGACATGTCAGTGCATTTATCAGTGTGACAACGATCTGTGATATGATGATGTAGTGTACCGTAAGTGATCATAATGGTCATGGGGGAGATGTAACCATCTCCCAGCAGCAGGACAAAGTGCACAGTGTAGTGTGACACAAGCTCTTGCTTCTGACTGTTGTATAAACAGCTTGTCATTTCAAGCATGTGAAAAGAGCAGCTTGGTTTATCTCAAATTACCACCACCTCTGCTCTCTCTCTCTCTTTCCTTTTCTCTTTCCTTTTGCCCTTTCTTGTCTTTCGTTCCCAATCACCCTCTCCATCCCCAGGTGCAGTCACGATGCAGCAGCAAAGAAAATATCCTAAGATCAAGTAAGCACCAACTTTCATGTTTCACGTCTGCACGTCACAGAGTGTGCCCTCTAACACTCAAATAGATTTTAAGTGCGTGTGTGTGTGTGTGTGTGTGTGTGGCTTCTGTGTTGCGTTTGCATGTCCCTGTGTGTTTGTGATGTTTTGCCAGAGGTTGTTAAGCCTCATGTTAAGCATCAGAATATGCTATGGAAGCGTAAGTGTATGTTTAAAGGAGAGAAATTGGGTCAAGGGAAATCAAAGCACAGCGTCTATTCTTCGCTGTGAGGCAGAGGGAGAGCGAGGCAGAGAGAGATAAAGAGAGAAGGAAAGAGAGCAGATTACACATTAGTTACACCTTGCTTTGTTTCTTTTACCTTTGGAATTATTAGAGAGGTATTATTAGACCAACATGGCTGCTATCGAGCACCTCTGTCATCCAGCTGCGTTTCACAGGAACAAACAAACAGGACTGTTTTTTGCCAATCCCTCCTCATGGCATTCAAATAGCACATATATGCCTACATGCAGCAAAAATAAGTCGTCTTAATCCAGTTTTCTTATCATGGTGTGAAGACATCTTACATGATATATGCTTATTTTTATAATGATACTTGCATTTGTGCATTTTAACTGTATGTCATGTAGACTCAGGACTTAACAGCTGCAAACCCAGAGTCCTCGGTTCGGTTTGAGATTCTAAAATTTTTCTCGTCTCAGGAGACAGTTGAGTTGTTCAGTTCCCTGCTTTTAGAGCCACGTAGATGCCTGGTGTCTTGGGAGTGAATCCCAGAAGAGTTCTCTCTCTTCTCCTTCCTTATCTTCCAGTCTTCCTCTTTCAGAGTGTCTAAATAAAAATAAATGCTTTTTCTCAATTTTTTTTCCAAAATTATCCAAATTTAACATGGAGAATTAAACCTGATTTTGTGGATTTTATGACTACATCTGTATGTTTCACATGGTCTCAGGTCACAGTGCTGTGGACATCACCAAGGTGGCCCGAAGGCACCGTATGTCCCCCTTCCCCCTAACCTCCATGGACAAGGCTTTCATCACTGTGCTAGAGATGACTGCAGTCCTGGGCACTGAGATCATCAACTACAGAGGTGAGAAGGAAAGATATGTGGTTACCCTTTAAATTTTCATGCTGCTACAAGTCAAGTAAACCATCTTGAGACACACACACACACACACACACACACAGAAAAGCTCCTAGTTTGTAAGTCTTTCCTTTTTTCAGATCTCCATAGCGTCTTTTAAGATCAGTTCATATAGATGTTGGGGTGGTAGTCCTTTCTGATTGCTAAGTACACATGACAGCATTTAAACACCACCTGTTCACAACCAGACACCTCACTTAATCAGCAGTTTCTGTGCGCAGGCCATGCTGTCAGTCACACAGACTCAGATTTTTTTTGCTACAAGGTCACATGCATAACAAACAAATGACTCACGTGTGTCATTTGACTTCCCACAGCTTGTGAGACACTTTATACACACAATGGATCCCATTTTTTGCTCACCTGTTGCATTTGTTTGTTTATTCATTTATTAACATGTACCAGGTGGGAGTTTTGTTTAGAGCTTCTTTTATTTGTCTGTAACCGACAGTCATAGGCACGTGATTGTAGCTTTATTTCTTAGCCATAAGAGCGCTACTGTGTTTCCATCAGAGTACATTTCAGCTAAACAGAACTGAATTCTACAAAAGCAAAAATGATCAGAATTGCGGCCCCAATATTATGTCAAAAGAAGAGTGAAACTAATGTTTTTGCCACTTGAGGCATTTGAAATTGAGATCACAACACATCAAGAAACAAATTGAGGCTTAAGCTAGCTTTTGCTTCATGGGTATATGGGTCTATATATAACTTTTGTGTAGCTAATAGCTAAAGCCAGTCATTTTCAAAGTTGATAGTATGCCAGGATTATTTACAGCTCATTTCCGCTGCCCCCAAGTGGTCAAAATAGTAACAATTTTTATTGCAGTTGCAAAACTAATTCCTGTTCATATAATTCTCAGTGTCTGTCATGACATTTGTATGTACACATTAGTGCTTGTGTGTTGATGTTGCAGTATGAGTTAATTGTAGCAGTATTTTGCATGGTGTGCTTACAAGTCTAAACAGACGTACAGACTTGCAAAGACAAGTAGGTTTAGCACCTGAGGGTCTTGTCATCCTTCTGGCAGAGTGGCTTAAGTGCCAGCGGAGGATGACACAGAGTCAAGCTGAGGGCCGGAGGGGAAAACACAGTCTTTAATTCATCTCTGAAAACTGTAGCAAAGACTGCCGGCAATAATGTCCTGCAGCGCACATGACTTCTAGATCAATGATGTTAGCAGGAGCACTTTCGTTTTCCAGGTGTAAAGTGATGTTTCATGTTATGGAAGAGGGGACTGGGTTGCAGGATTGGCAAGAGCACAGCTAGGAGGAGGACAGTTGGGTGAGGAAGAGAGAATGGGGGGATTTGAGAGATGAAATATTTAGACAGACAACAGCTGGAGCAGCTCCCCTGCTGGATTTAGAACAGTGTGTGCATGTTTGCTAATGGGTGTGTATTCTGTATTTTTTGCATATAGTGAGTATTGAATTAGATGTATCTACCACTGATTTTATTGTTATAATTGGTTACTACATATTTCTACGTAAGATATTACTGGAGGAATAGTATACATTAATACTAGATCCCTGTTTTTCTTTCTTATTGTATCTTAGAGACATTTGCTGTGGTTCAGTACTTAAATATGAAGTTCTTGACAGTTTAATACTTAATGCTAAACAGTCTAAAACACTTTAAAGAAATAGTTTGAAATGCTTACTCTCTTTCATGCTCGGAATTAGACAGAAATATTTATCTGCATGTGAATTATGAAGCCCTAACTATCTGGAAGTTAACTTAGCCTAGCAATTGAAACGGAGAAAAACAACATGTTGGACACTCGGTTGGTTTTAAACACAGAGACCTTTAGATTTTTACTTCGTAGCAGTTTTAGTTTAGTCCTCCTTTGTTTTCTGGCTAAACGCTGGGCTAACCTCACTGGCTTTAAATTTACTTTACTGCAAAGGCATGAGAGTGAGTCATTTCATCGAGTTTTAGTTAAGAAAGGGAACGTATTTGTCAAAACAACAAAACATTCATTCAGTTCCTCCCTATTTTCCTGTCCTTAATAACCACTGTTATTGTTCTTAAATAGGGCAAGTTCTTAAGCAGAAATAGTAAACATTAAAAGATTTAATAAACCTGTTTTGGTTTTTTGGTTTTTTACTTTATTTTTCGGGGACGTCATTATTAGCTCACACTATTTATTAAATTACTGACGTAAACATTTGCAGTTCAACTGAATGAGACATTATTTTAACCACATCTGCTTTTATGTGTTTAAACTATACACTTCAACAGGCGAGGTGGTGTGAGGTTCAATCTTACAGGCCTCAGAAACGCTGGGAACTGTTGGCTTAGACTGGTGTCCAGAACGTCTTACAATAAGAGTTTTTCTTTTTGAAAAGCACCTTATCAAACATGCACTTTTCTGCTGCAACAAGACATCACCTCTGTTCTATTATTAGTCTAAGCTCAGCTTCAGCACATGGTTTTAACAAGCTTTTCAGTTCCAGCTTGCATGTAAAAATACACCAATTCAAATACTGTTAATTTAGAGAAAAGATGGGAGGATTTGGACACGAGCATGTGTGCCTTTATTCATGATGGAGATGCATTATGTACAGCAGCTCAGTATTCCTGTCATCTGCATGTGTGTGGGTGTCTGTATGCACATGTATATTTTTCACCCTTAAACTCGTTGATATCAAAGCTTAGATCTTCATATTAACACCCACATAATCACAGCATGGAGGCTCAGCTATATATAGGCACACAGCAGCTTAAGGTATTTTAGTGCCTGGATTTTTTTTTCCTCCACCCACTCTCCCTTCTGACTTCTATGTCTTTCTTTCCTTCCTTTACTTTCTCTGAGCCATTGTCTCAGTGAAGAGGCTCTGTTCTTCCTCCCTGACATTTTTTAAGTTGTCTGTCTGGTGGAAATGCTAAAGAAATTTGCACATGAAGATTTGCAAGCCTCCACTTGCGGTGTGCAAATCAGTAAACTGAAGTAAAAAAGCGCAGTGTGCAAGTACATGTCCGTGTGTCCAGGTCAGGTGGTGAGTCATGCGGAGAGATGCTGATGCGTGGTGTCACACTATGGCTCTCTTAAAAACATGCACACACACCTCCAGCTCAAACATTTGCCGGTATCTTCATCACATGCACTGTTTTTCACCCTCTCTGCCTCCATCTCTCTTTCTCTCTCTCTTTTGCTCTCTCCTTCCACCATTCTTCAACCAGCCTCTCCACCTCTCCTCACACTCATGTTCTTCCTCTTCTTCTACAGATGGGATGGGTCGAGTCCTGGCTCAGGACGTTTACGCCAAAGACAACCTGCCACCCTTCCCTGCTTCTGTCAAGGACGGTTATGCTGTGAGAGGTAGGTAACATCGATTACAGCAGGTGATGCAAATTGAATAATATCAAGAAAACGTAAACTCTAACTGAAACAATACCATTACAAACCTCACCTAAAAAAAAACTTGATAAGAAAACTAATCAAGGTTACTTTTTGAATTCTACCTCACATTGACGCAGCTGTACGTGACTGTCACGTCATCTTATCCGTAAAGTCACCGCTGTGTAACAGAGCAGTGATGCTGCAGAAGGACTAACTGTTTCTGTCCCAGTGAGATCAGAGCAGGACACCGGAGCACGAAAGAACTGCTTGTGGGACAATGTAAAGGCTTTTTTCTGAACGGTGATCCTTTCAATTATTGTACATAAACGAGGCTGTCCTCCACAGCTGCCAGGTGGCAAGAGATAATTCTCAAACGGTGGAGGGTTTACCTTTGTTCAGACATCCGAGTCTCAGAGTTTCATCCTTATGGCTGTTATAACTCCTTTCTAGTGTTTTTCTAGGTGAGATTCAGAAGACGTTGGTTGAGATTTTCTGTCAGTATTTTAAATGAAGGGAGTCCAGTAAAGCACTGAGGGCTCTGTTAACCTGCAGAGCAGGGTGACAACTCGCTGACTTCAGGCAGCTCAAAACCTCCTGTACGTAACATCTGCTGTTGGCTCTTGCTAAACGAGTGGGAGGAGCAGAATACCACAGATCTCTCAGGATTTTCTGCATCTGTCCTAAGGGCCTGTTGCCTGCTAAAGGACAAATGTGTATTTTTTTTATTTATTTATTTTTTTAGAAATTATAGTGCTTAAAATGTGGGTCTGATGTCCAGAGCTTGAATTTTTCCTTTTACCAAAGTGTAGTTTCTGCCTGTTATTTTCACTGGAAGAAATAAAAAGCACCAAGAAGCTGACAAATTAGCCTTGGTTAATGTCCAAAAAGTGATCAGGAAAGTCCTGAATCAATAGCCAGATCAATGGTGTTCCAGGTGAGTCATAGCTTTGATCTAAGGGGTTATGCTATGTGTGTGGTGTGAACAGGTAAACATGCAGTAGATGTTAATACTAAGAACTGCATTGGTATGAAGCAGAGTTAGCTGAGGGGAGATGATCCATAAAAACCCATAAAAACTTATATTTCCATCATGGCTTTCAGGTTTTCCCCAAAAATGTGAAAAACCTCTTCATGTCAAAACAGGTTTTTGATGTCATCAATGGGATTTTTTCAACTTTCTGCTCTAAAGAGAATGGCAGATTCACCCCGCAAGGACATTTTTAATGTCAAAGGATGCAGTATATCCGCGTTCAAAGAGCATCTTGTGATGACTTTCGTTCCTCTTTCTGTGTGTTTGTTAATTGATAAAGAGGGATGCTAAAAGTGGTTCTTGATTTCTCAATTTTTGCATTTGCTCTGGTCGGTTACAGTATTTGGCTGCAGTAACAATAAGGGCTGGATTGTGCAAAGGCTATCAGACTGATTTATGATTAAATCTATAAAAATCTGCTTGCCCCGGTAGTACTGTTTGTATCTATTTTGAAAATGTTTAATAAACTTTTTTCCCCAGATCTTCTTTTTATCATATCCCACTGTATTTCACTAAAAGAAATGACTCAGCTCAATACACACTCCCACACACCCACAGCTTTTCACCTGCACTCGTGCGTAATGCTGTCCAATCTTTCTTTTGTTCTAGCGGCTGACGGCCCAGGCGACCGCTTCATCATTGGAGAGTCCCAAGCTGGAGAGCAGGTTTGTGTCCACGCTGACACCTCTACAAGCACACAAAGACACCCTCACTCACGTATTCGGTCTCACACAAACACCCACACAAGCTGGATATGAAAATAAAGTACTTCACTTTTGCCCTTCACCTTATGTCTTGACCAGCCTGTAATTGCACATCAGTGTGTTCCCTTAGCAGGTGATGAAAAGCCCTTCGCACCAAAGCATGGCCAGAAAGTCAAACTGTAAACACATGAGATCACTGAGACAAAAGTAAGCCAGAGAGATTTTGGAAAACCCCTCACATCTCCTCTCAAACAGCATCACCACACATTCAAGCATCTGTTTCCTATTTGCCTTTATACGCTCTTAAAATTTCAATTATGATGTACTTCAGTCACAAGCAGTCAGTCATTTATCCCATAACACCTATGGGTTAAATGTTAACCCAGTGTTTGAAATTTGACATGATATTGTTTGTCCTTTCAGGTATTTTTGACTTATGTTTACCTTTCTGTGTTTGCACAGCCCACCCAGACAGTGATGCCTGGCCAAGTGATGAGGGTGACGACGGGTGCCCCTATACCCTGTGGGGCAGACGCTGTAGTCCAGGTGGAAGATACCGAGCTCCTCCGCGAATCAGAAGACGTGAGTGTGAAATTTCACTCTAAATGAAGGACAGTAAGAATCAGAACACTAAAAGGCCTTAGTGTGCTCATTTCCAGCTTCATATTTTGAATCTAAAACTACTCAGTTTTCCATGATTCATATTTTTAAAAATTATTATTATTATTATTATTATTATTATTATTATTATTATATACTGGCCTTTGATCCAGTGTCTGGGTTCATCTACTGTCTGAACAAGATGGTTAAGCGCATGTCTCTTTAAGGCCTGAGGCCTGCTTTCTTTTGATTGGTTGCCCCTTCACCTGGCTATTGCAAGCAATGCCCACTACATGTAAGCACCAATTCCACACCACAGACACAGCTAAGGACACACCTGTAAATTGGCCATATAAGGAAATCCAGTCAAGACAAGAAAAACATTAGAAGCCAAACATCCATGGCACTCTCAAGCCCAACCTTTTGTCTCACTTCCTTTTTAACATGCCAGTATCTTTATTAAAAACTTCAGCTATGTTTATTATAACCATCCTAGGTTGTCTCTAACCCAAACCTGTGAAAGGTTTCATTTAATTCAGTTCACTTTCATTCATATAGTGCCAAATTACAACAGCAGTAACCTCAAATCACTTTATGTTGTAAGGTAAAGACAAGAAAACCCTAATGATCAGCTGACCTCCATGAACAAGCACTTGGCGACAGTGGGAAGGAAAAACTCCCTTTTAACAGGAAGAAACCTCCGGCAGAACCAGGCTCAGGGAGGGGCCGGGCCATCTGCTGTGACCGGTTGGGGTGAGGGGAGGAAGACAGGATAAGAGACATGCTGTGGAAGAGAGCCAGAGATTAATAACAAGTATGATTCAGTGCAGAGA
>VUQG01029007.1:0-13067 GCA_015106755.1 Etia nguti | reverse complement strand
GGGGGGGGTTGCCATGTGGTGATGGGTGACATGAGTATATGACTTACTACAAAAGAGAGGTGGCATTCAGTAACAGTTTTGGTTTATATTTATTTTATTGTTGCATGTAAAGGTTGTCTTAACTGCAAAGCCTTTGCAATAAGGCCAGGTGACATTAGCTTTCAAAATCAAGCTTTCAATCCTGAAATGTATTTAAGCCATAGCTGGTTGTATTAGCTATGCCACAGTATGGTATTTACACAAACACATTATGTAAGAAATCAAGACATGGTTTTGGCTTTCTACAATTCCTGTTATAAAACACTTTCACTACTCACTTAATGAAAGTTTTTGTTTTGTTTTTTTCTCATGAATTGACCTAAGCTTCATGTCTGCTGTACTACCAGAATCAGATGAATGCATGTTACGTCCTTAAAAATAAATAAAGTAGCAGTTACTACGTACATATATGTAACAGAATAACGGGCACCCATACATACAATAGAGTTGATTAAGCTTTTCAGGTGAGCAATTAGGGATAAGTGTAAACAAGCAAATGACTGGATGGAGCTGCACTCAAGGGATTTTAATTGACTAAGGTTAAAAAGCCTTTCCTGTTAGGAGTTAGGTTAGTGGTGAGACTGATGAGAGGACGTAGGAGCCGATGCTGGCACTGATCGACAGACGACACAAAGTCTCAGCATGACTTAAATTTTGCAATGTGAGTAATTTGAGACGTTAAAGAACTTCAACATGACAAGTCAAGGCTGCTGAAACAACACAGATTCAGTATGAGGTTTACATGCCTGAGCAAGTTTTTTAGTAAGCACTCATGAACTATTCATCGTGACAGAGTTATTCAGGTTCAGAAAGCAACTTCTGAAACTGCTACTTAGTAGTAGCAGTCCAAAACAGTCCTTAATCCAAAGATATTCCTTTTACTGCAAGGTTAAGGTGAGGGGAAAAAGATTTGAGAAACTAGAAGTAGGACTCCAAAGGTTGATTCTGTTCATCTGGACGTAGCGTTTTCAGTGGGAGAAACGTTTCGTCACTCATCCAAGTGACTTCTTCAGTCTCACCTGACTGCAGGTTTCCCCAATCTTTTAAACAGTATATTTGCATAATGACTGGAACTAGCACCACTGAAGGAACAATGGCTGAGAGGTCAGTTCCTTCATCATAATTATGCAGATTCTCATGACCACTGATCAACAACCACTGATCAAAGCCCACTGATCAATGGCCATGAGTACCATTCACAGAGTTGGGGAATGGCTGCAATCACAGCATTGTAAGATGGTGAAAGATGTACCCTTAGGCCCCCTCCTCGATTCAGAGATGGTCTGTAGTAGGACATTTTTGCATATTTAGTTTGAAAATAGGTCTAAATTATAAATTAATATTAAATAGTGTGTTTAAGCCATAGTTTATATTACATGATCATAGACCACATTAATAAGGCATGCAAATGTTTCTATGGGTGTATTTTATTTCAAGTGCGAACAAATAAATACTGAGAGCATATACAATTGGAACAAGAAAAAAAGAGAGATTTTCGTTGAAACATTTATTTTAAAATAAAGTGACACTCTTTAATTTACAATCTGTAAAATTACACAAAAAGTAAATGTGTTGGCAACAAAATCTCAAAGATATTCTGTTTCTGTAGTATTGCCAGTTTAAAAAATCTGAATTAAGCATGTAAACACTTAGAAGAAGTGTTTTAAACCTTTGAAACTTTCTATTTGAATTCCAGGGTGACAAATTACAGAAAAAGGGAAAAGGACTTCATCCTCCACTGTTTCAGTATGGCCCCTGAGGTGAGCAGTCTCAGCATCAGTCCCTCCTAACACTCCAGCAGATCTCAGGAAACACTGGAGTGGTTTGAGCGGTACACTGCTGCAGCAGGGATGATCACATCCCATATGAACGGTTATGTGCAAGAGGCCTCGGGCCTGATCAAGAGCCACAGGGAGAGGGCCGTGGACTGTCCAGGGGATGAAAGCAGCCTTGTCAAATCTCCACAGTGCAGTGCCCACATGGAGAGGATCCAGCATTACCAAGAGGAGCTGAGAAAAAGAAGGGAAGAGGATAGCAGGTTGAAGCATGAAATTGACCTCAACTCTTCCCTAAGGCTCAAGAAGCTGTCACAGAACCCTAAAGTGGGCATTGACAATCCCACCTTTGAGGGAAAGGAAAAGGCCACCAAAGACACATGTTCCCTGGATTCTGTAGTCGGTGAGTTAACAGGTGTGAAGTGAGAGATTACAATGAGGAAGACATGCTTGAAAGATGCGGATGTATGCAGACTTAAGAAAAAAATTAGGTAAAACAGAAAGAGTCAAACCAGTAACTAAACAGTGAAGGGGTTAATTGGAAGATGTTACTAAAGGTGGATGGTTTGGTGTCAGTGATGTCCAGTTTCCACTGATTAGTTGAACCCATCCATTCTTTTCTGCTTATCCTTTTCAGGGTCGCGGGGTACCTATCCCAGCTACCATAGAGTGATTAGCTGAACCCAGCACAAAATTCAGAATCCCAGGAAAGAAATGTTGTTAGTACAAGAGTGTATGGCATAACATGAGAGCACCACTATGGAGCAACATGTTGTTTGTTTGTTTATGTTGAAAAAAGTGTCTTTGTTATATTTTCTATACAGTGTAAAGATCATTTAAAGTCATCAGTATATAGCTAGGCCACGCTCAGTGATCATGATTTATGTAGTATGAGCTTTATTTTAGTGGCTAAAATACAAATTGTTAAAGTAATTTTTTTCAGCCCAGACTCTAATGTATTTATAAAAACAACAGTAATAATAATAATAATAATGATAATAATCATTTTTATCACAGCTGGACAGAAACAGTTGTGATTTTCCTGGGAAGTAACTTTTACGGGGTCTTCAGGATCTTATCTTTTTTTTTTTCTCCACAGACAGTGCCTGTGTACCTTGACCTGTCTAAGACTTTGGTTTGACAGAGCTTTGCTGTGGTATAATAAAATACACACAATATTCTGTAGGATTAGTTAAAAGTTTCTATTATTTCTTTACTATATAAATACTTCAGATGATGTTGTGTCAAGCCACTTTTTAGCACGCTCAGTTATAAAATCTAATTTCAGTCAGTAGTAAATAATAATAAACATTACTCTAGATTGTAAACTATTTCATGAACGTTGTCCAAGAAAATGTGAAGTGAAAAAAAAGGATCCCACAAAATGTATTCTTACTGTCTGCCATATTAAATCTCCGGTGTAAACACTGCAGCAACTCCTGAACTGAACACTAGTGGCCTGGGAGCAAATTTCTCAACCTCCACAGCAAGATGTCTAATCACTGTTTTGATTCTTGCTCCCAAATATTTTCTTGTGCCATGACTCCTGAAGATTGCACTGCTAATCCTAAATTCTTCTGCCTTCTTTTTATATTTTCATTGCACTGAAAGTAAACAACTATTCTTGTAACAGAAACATACTATCTACAGTATGCATGGTGGCTCAGCAGCAGAGGTGGTTATTACCTTTGAAAGCAGTGGAGCAAAATCTGCTCTAGTTCTGCTACAGTTAAAGTAATTATGCCTCTGAAAATGATTTAAAAATGTCTAAATATCAACATATTTTGTACATGATTTAGAAATAACATGTTTCTAACAGCAACAGACAGCTTGTGCGCTACAGTACTAAAGTTGTAGATCTATGTGTGATATTGCTAGAGATTACCCTGGGCCAAATACAGAATGTGCTGGTGGAAAACTTTCATATACAGGTATAAGACTTAGAATTTAATTGCAGTAAGAAGTTATGCTGCCAGGAAAGTAAACCTAGAAGACAAACAGTGAGGAAAATTTAAACCTTAAAGGACTAAAAGCTAAAGTCCTGACTTTTACACAGCATTGCCTCTGTACTACTGTTCCCTTCCTCACTGTCTGTGACTCTTTCTCAGAGCTGGAGGAGTTGCTGCAGACTCTGAAGTGGGTGCAGCACTGCTTGACTGATGCTCAGAGCCAGCAGGATGTAGAGCTGATAACACAGCTCCTCACTAAGGAAGACTTCAGGACTGCCTATTCAATATACAGCGCTGTGTCTCAGCAAATGAGCAGAGTCAGTCCCACCTCCCCCCTTACATCACAAGCTCAAGACCTCTGCCTGGAGGTATGTGGAATGATCATTTTCTAGTTGTTTGTTACGGCTGAAACATTGGCAATAACTAATATATTTGTAGATAAAGCCGTCCACAAGCCCTCACTATAATTATTTGAACCATGTCACAAAACCAGGTTTGTACCTCATTAGTCCAAACTTGGCCTCTGTAGAGGTTGCATTTTATGCATAAAGGCAAAAAGGCACTCGGGCTGCAATTCCTAATTCCTTGGACCCTTTCAGTTTATATTTGCTTTCAAAGCGCATATGTGAGTAAAGCAACTGAGCAAACTCGGTGAAGCGTGAAAAATCTTTGCTCGAGGTGATGATTAATTCAACAAAGCTGCCCAAAAGACAGCCATGCCAGTCTGAATAATTATGAAATGTAAATTGTCTTGCGGTTAACAAGGTGAGTCAAAACAAAAATGAGGGATTTGTGAGATCCAGGCTGTGCATAAAAATTGAGTGAGCTGCCAACAAAAGAGATTCAAGAACGTTAATACGACAATTAGGTTGAAACGTGGATGATATGACAGGGAAATAAAGGAGGAAGGTGTGAACCAAATTACGTGTTTTTTTTCGTATTCCAGGTTGTTTGTAAATAAAAAAATAATCAGTGTTTTTTTAATTAATTTTTTAAATTTTTGATACCTTTCATCAGGTAGTTGCTGTTTTCTATTTAAATAACAGTTTACAGTGCCTGCAGAGCTGCAGTACAGAAGGTGACAGAGAGCAACAAACCAATTCAATCTTCAGGTTTGAGTAGGTGGTAATCTGCCACACCTGAATTCCTTGTTGACAAAACACCAGCTGGTCTCTGCTGAAGCAAAGCAGCAGTAATTGATTTGTGTCCCGGCAGAACTGAGCCTCTGCAAACAGTGTTCAAAGTAGAGCCTGTCACACAGAACAGACCTCGTAGAAAGACTGAAATTCTGATGTGGTTTGCCATGAAACACATAGAAGCTCTGTATATCTGTGACAAGTTACACCCACAATGGGCACTTTATTAGGATTAGTGTCAACTTGTGATAGGTGTAACATGAAAGAATGTAATGGAGACTTTTCAGCACATTTAGACTTGTTCAGTGTGATGTTTAGCTGATGGCTAGATGTGTAATAGTACAACTTGTGTCAACGAAACAGACTGTGAGCTGTGTAGAGTTCATTTAAAGGCCAGCAAACAGCACTGCAACAGAATTTCTATTCCAGTCATGACAGGAGTGGTTTGAAGATAAAGAGGCTGGGTGTGATGATCTGTTTTGCCTCACACACACAGCACATTGTCTTCCCGTGTACAGTAAATCAGTGTGCGCACTCATCCGCCGGGCCAGCTCCCGAAGCGCTTATCAGTGCATTAAAGTTTGAGCTGCAGCATGTCTAAACTAAGTGGCTGTTCTGTGTGACACTCACTTTGACCATTGGGTAAACTAATCTCTCAGCAGCCCTTGATGCTGGCTGAGCAGTGCAGCACACTGCGGGAAGGATGCCAGGATCTGGGCGGCCAGAAAAAGAAACTCCAGCAGCTTACAGCAGAATGGGCCGCGGCTCCGCACCACTAAAGGGGGGAAGGGAAAGTGCGTCACCTTGTTAGTGAGAGCTTTGATTAGTGTAATGGATGAACTAAGCTCCAAACAAGAGAAGAAGGGGAAGAAACAGAAGGCCAAAATAATTAGTGATTATTCATTGAAGAGTCCAAAGCCACAGCCACTGCATTGTTTCATGAAATTACAACACAAGAGCCAAAGGATTAAAATAGAACAGAGAGAAAGAGAGAAGAGAGGAAAGAAAGAAAACTGGAACATTTTTTGACAGGCTGGAAATCGACCAGAATTGTGACATGCTGCCGTTCAGATCGGGGCTTTTCCAGTCCCCAGTGCTTGTTAAATGTGGTGAAACACAAAGTTCGCACATTATAAACACAGGATGAAACTTGCATTTAACAAGACTGTATGTGGAGCAGTTTTCTGCCTGGAATTTGAACTCCTGCTGTGAGTTACATGAGCGGATCCAAATTAACTCTGTGAGGGATCTATGTTTGTGTGCACTTTGAAAGATATACTTTTTTTTTTATCCCAAATGTTTGGAAATTCTTGTGTTATACATAGATCACTTCAAAAATGTGTTTTGTCTTGCAGTTTTCTTGGAAAACTTTTCTTCCATGCAACAGGCTTGTTACCAGAATGTGCCACTGGCATGGTTTTTATGATGTACGTGGGTTTAGGATGGAAACAGTTTAGCATCTAAACTTCATATAGATATTTACAGTATGTTCGTTTTGGTACCCAGAAAGCAAAACAAGTGAAGGTCACAAGATGAAAAAGCTACATTTGTAAATATGGTACAACAGGGCAGATTCAGAAAATAATGTCCATGACGATGGTGATAAAGTCATTAGTTGAAGCCTTTCATTCACATTTTACTTATATATTATTCATCATAGCTTTCTACTCCTGTGTATAAAAGGAGCTTACCCCTTAGCTGTACAGTAAGGAGAGGACCATGGAATTATCAAATGTTTGCTTTCAGATGTTAAAGTGCGAAAGAAGAACTAACCTTGTAAAGTTAGTAAATAGGATACATAATTATCCTTGAGGTCTACATTTGATATCTGTTAATTTGATTATGAGGGATTTAACTTTCTAACTTTACTTGGATTCTTGTGACTTATTAGATGACTTAAAAGTCATCTTATAAAAGATTAAGAGGTTGATTGTCCCTATTGTGTTAAAAGTTTTTAATTAGCCGTTGACAGTTTGTTCTGACTTGACACACTGTTTATAGCTCTTGACAGAATTATTTTACTGTGGTGTGTCTCTGTTTCTTTTCAGGTACAGAAGATTCTCCAGTCCAGCCAACATAAGGAGGGTTTAGAGCTCAGAGCTCTGCTCACCAATCCTCATCTCCAGGTCAGAGATCAGCCTCCCAACTATGACCTCTCCTTACCCACAATTTTATTATAAGACAGCACCATTGAGGCCGAGAAAGTCTGCAGAACCTTTTGGGCCAACTCATTTATTTAGTTAATATTCTGATAATTGCACCACTGAAAATATAATTAATGTTTTACTGGACTCTTTCCAAAAGGCTAATTGTTTTTCTTGCACCTTCCACTAGGATGTCAGAGGTCCTAGTATATGCCAATAAACCATTAGACTTAGCTGCCTACCAGCTCAGGCAGTTGGACAGTTTTACATCTCTGTTGCTGTTATATGTACTGTATTAGAAGGTGAAATAGGGCCCTTTCTCTTGAATGAAAGATATAGAGGTCAGGCTCTCCATCATTACAGCCACAGGGTTATGAAATGGGTGGAATTTACTGTTTTGCTCAAGGACACTTTGCCAGGGCAGATGGTTATTAAAGACCTTAAATCCTCTATGACATATTAATTCTAAAACTGTTATTCTGGCTGTTATTCAGGGTGTGTGTGGGTCAGTTTTTTTTCAAGGTCAACTTGTTCCTCAAGCAGTTTAAATTAGGCATTTGGTGTGTTGTTCATCCACCTGCTTTAAATTAATTTCTTTAATTAAATTAATTTTTAAATAAAGGTTATGAAAAATCAGGCTTGTTATGCTAGTTTATTTTTTTATACATTTTTACTGAGCACAACCATAAGTGTTAATAGAGATGTGTAGTGTTGTTGAAGTAGTAGTGTTTTGGTGAGCTTTCCTGCAAGGAGTACAAACACTGAGCTCAAGCTTTAGCACTTCATGCTCATGTGACCAAACACTCCCTCCTCCGGTCTGTTTAAGCTGCAGAATATACCATCACTTTCTTTGACATGTCAGTTCTGCCCATCTCTACTCCCACCTGTTTTGAGCCATCCACCACCCCAGTATCCATATGTAGTCTCCAGCGGGGTATTTACTCATCAATCATATTTGCAGGGAGTGATGAGCTCAGAAATTAGATGCCAGCCTCTAACTATGTTTTGCCGCTGCAATAAATCATTTTAAACTGGAGTTGTCTCACTGAAATTAGCACTAATGATGTCAGACAAATTGAATTTGTTTTAAAAAAAAATAAAAAGTTCTTAGTGTACCATTCTGGCCCATGCCTACCTATTATGAAGGGGCACTTAAAATGTAAACTTAAATGTGGCAATAAAACATTTCAGGTATATGTAATTTGTAAATTGGTGAAATGCTGTATCTGTCCTTAAATTACGCATATGTAATTTTGAGCATCCTCCTTGTCAGACTGCTTAAAGACAGAGCTTTTTTTGTCCACTTGTTTTGACATGGCTACAGTTCAACATAACGAGGTCCGACTTGTCGGTAACCCGTTTAGTAGTGACCTTACAGTACACTGCCAAAGGCTGCTGCTGGCCTAGCTGACCAACTGGACAATTAAGATGCTCCTCTCTCGTGTGCTACTTTTTGCACTTTTACAGAAACATTAGCATTGCAGGTAGACACAGGCCACTCCCACAGCTCTGTTTTAAAAGAAAAACAAAAATTAAAAAAAAAACATTAAACACTTCATTTTGGGTAACCCCTGCAGCATTACATTGGGAGTTTTGTTTTAGAAAATTGGGGTGTCAACGTGAAAAGAACGAAAGAAACTGCATTTATTTGATGCTGCTTGACACTCTGCCTTTGTCAGTTTAGACTTCAGTGACTCCTCTGTAGGAAAAAATGAAGTCACATTATCAGGCTGTCATCGTCTATTAGCGAGGCACTAAGGTGAGAAAAGACCCCAGGTGCGTGACTCGGCTACGATTTTTATGGTTGAGGGTCTTGACAAGGGAGCGCCACGGGGTCTGATGTTTGACCCAGATGACCGTGTGAAGCATCGCAGTCTCCCACCCCCGATGCCGGTTAACCCCTCCACTGAGTTGGAACTGTGTAGCCGGCGGGGGCAGAGTGATGAGATGTGAGCCTGCCTTGTGGCACAGAAATTGGAACAGATTATGCTGGTTTCTCTGCAGGGAGCAGAGGCTCACATGAGTCACCCTGTAGTACAGGTAAACAGCTTCATGTGAAAAACTAATAGAGACATGTGAGAGAGGAGCAGGGCCCCTTCAAGTCCTCTTGTCTCCCTTTCATTGTTTTCTGGGACACCGTTTCCTCGGGAGCAGTCCAGGCAAAGGTGTTTGATGATTGATCGCCGTGCATTTTGACTCCTAAATGCAGGGGAGATTAAGACGGATTGCGTGTATGCCAAAGCTTAGCCCGGCCTCCGCTCTCTCAGGTCCCCTCTGCTGCAGGATAGAGAAACTAATTTGGACCGACGGTTATTAATCGTGGGGTACAGAGCGCTTGTCACATTAAATGAAGTGAAGGAGCAATATCTGTATTATTTCTGGCTTAGAGGTGGGTTTGCTGACTGGTCTTGTTAAAAAAGATTGGGTGGGGGGATGCTTCTGCAAGCAGGTGCATGTCAAAGGAAGGGGTCTGGAAACTTGTTTGGTATCACTTCCTCTTTCATCATTTTACATTAAAGATCACAGCCGTGAAGAACTTGATTAAAACTGTATAAGATTTATGATCATTTTATTTCCCATGTCAACTGCTATAGAGAGCAGCATCCTTCGTTCCTTCTTAACTCCTCATTTATTCCTTTCACACTTTATCTTTGTTCATTACATGTTTGTATATTTCTGTATGATCATACTCTTTCTCTATAATATATGTGTTTTTGCATCGCAGGCACTGATGCAGGCCCATGACAGCGTGGCGGTGCAGGAAATGGCAGAGGAAAGTGTGACCCAGTACCTCGGGGAGACGGTTAAATTAGTGCGGCTGGAGAAGGCCAGAGACACTCCACTGGTGAGATGTCATCTATTTTTTTGTTTGTTTTTTGAGTCGCCACTACTGCCTAGTGTCATTACTGGGAGTATCGGCCTTTCTACATTGTCACACAGTCTCCACTAAATCCCTTTGTGTTGTGTAACAGCCCTCTGAATTTTGTGTATCTGCAAAGAAAGAATGAGAAACATGTTAACAAGGATAGTCAATCATAATTTATTGCAACTCAACCCATAAAAATTAACTATGTCATAAAAATGTCTCACCTGATTTCCTTTTTGCTAGTGTTCCTTCAAGATTATCTCCTCGTATGTCTCTGCACTGCTTCTTACTTTGAGTTCTCTCTCTGAAAGTCTTATTCTGACCAGTTGCACGTGTGCATCTGCGATTTCACCATGGATTGTAAACTGCTTACTTTCAGTAGCGTACATCAGCTTCTCTGTCAACCTGACCCTACTTCATTAGTAGAGAAGAGAACAGATACCAGATGGTAGTTTTCAGTTGAGCCTACAATACCACTCCCAAAGGTGGCTCATCATGTTAGGAATGCAAGCAAGGCATACTAATACTTTAAATATTAAATGTACTATAACATCCTTTGGCATCTGAGGGAGAATAGTTAGCAGAAATTACTTAAGCCATGTCTTCATGCACCAGCACATAGTCATCATTAACTACCTGCCCTAGCTCCCACATATGGTTCCCTTTGGCTCTGCTGGTTTCCTGTGAAATGAGGATGGAATTGGAAGGGTTTTTGCATTCAAACTGTGGAGGAGAATGAGTCCCTGTCAGCCTGAGTTTCACATATCCAATGGGAAAGAATTGGAAATGACAATGATGGTGGCATTTCTTTGTATTCAGACTCTTTCCTCTCCTTGTGTCTTCAGACTTCTGTCTTTGTTCAGTGTAAGGTTTTTTACTTGTTATGCCATCTGTACAAACTTAGTGTGTCTGTGCGTGGTCATCAGGGTGCAACAGTGCGTAATGACATGGACAGTGTGGTGGTGAGTCGTGTTGTAAAGGGCGGAGCAGCAGAGCGGAGTGGCCTCCTCAGTGAAGGAGATGAGATCCTGGAGATCAATGGGATTTCTATCCGTGGGAAACACGTCAATGAAGTCCACGACTTGCTGGTAATTTTAAGTGCTCTTTTATTCTTCACAGCAGTTTGTAATGTTTTGTTTTAATAATGGCACAAAGTATTTCAATACAGTGACATGAAGAAGTATTCGCCCCATTTCTGATTTCTTTTTTTGCATATTTGTCACCCATAAATGTTAAATTAATCTTAAACGTCAGCTCATCAAACAAATTTTAAGATCAGAGATGGATAAAAGTTAATCCAAGTAAGGATTACTAAGTGTGGCTGAATTAAAAAAAATTCTGCAAAGAAGAGTAGGCAAAAATTCCTCCACGGCGATGTGACTTATTGCCAGTTATTGATTGCAGTTCTTGCTGCCAAGGGTGTTGCAACCAGTTATTAAGTTAGTGGGCAGATTTTATTTCCCTTAATAAGTTAAATAATCATTTAAAAACTGCAGTTTGTATTTCTTCAGGTTATTTTTGACTATTATTAACCCTTTAAAACCAAGTGTATCGTATTTGATACACTTGGTTTTGTGAGTTTTTGAGACTTCTACATCATCAGCGTGACTTTTTTTTACCTCCAAAAATTGATATAAATTGCATGACACATTTTTAATGACTAAATTGCAAAAATATTGCTTATGTAGCAAATGTGATTCAAATTAAAACTCATATATGCAGATTAAAATTTGATATATTTTTATATATTTTGTCTAAAGGTTCAACAAACACTCCATTATCACAAAATTAAAGGTTTCTGGCAGTTATTTCATGGTTCAGGTTTTAAAGGGTTAAAATTTGTTTGATGATCTGAAACATGTAAGTGTGACAAATATGCAAAAAAAACTAAAAAATCAAGAAGGCGACAAATACTTTTTCACAGCACTGTACATGTTGTAGTCAACATTCAGATTGCTGCTACCTGAACACTTTGTTTGTAACTTGAATGCCACAAAGGGCATCAGGATTTATATATAAAACATGTATTTTACTTGAGATGCTGGTTGCATTAGGTTTCACTCACAGAGAATATCAACTTTTAGAAATATTTTTATTATCAAAAAAATTAATCATTTTTAACATACATTTCTTATTAATAGAATAAATAATGTTACTGCTGGGAAAAAATCCTGTTTAGGCAAACTGAAATTCAAGCTGTCATTTAAAAAAAAATTGCAAATAATAGTTGTTTGAACTAAATGCACTCTCAGAATATAAAATCCATCTCCTAAATTACAAGTAAATGAATAATGTTTCTTCATTCCTGTCGTGTTCAATTTATTGCAATTCATGTTTTCCGCAGCAACAAATGCAAGGCACTCTGACCTTCCTCCTCATCCCCAGCTCTCAGATTAAACCTGCCCCGCACAGACAGACTGTGGTAAGTATCTTACGATACGTGGCCGTGTGTGCGTGAGATGGCCTGTCTGCATGCGTGCAACAGAGTCCTTCACAATGTAAAACCCTGTCCTCAGATGCACGTACGAGCGTACTTTGACTACGACCCGTCTGATGACCCCTTCGTGCCGTGTCGAGAGCTGGGCCTGTCCTTCCAGAAGGGAGATATACTCCATGTCATCAGCCAGGATGACCCCAACTGGTGGCAAGCCTACAGGGATGGAGATGAGGAAAACCAGCCCCTGGCTGGACTCATTCCAGGTAGAAGTCAGACCGGAGCTGAATGTCATTATGAGGTTTATTGCTTAACGAGGACAGATAATAACTGCAAGGACATAATGCTGCATAATATTTACAAATACCTATAGTTGTCATGTCATACACACAGCATGGAATAATAAAAGACATATAACTATATAAAAAACACACAAAGTAGTATATTTTAAAATATGCATGCTCTTTTTAACACCTTGTGCAATGCACAAGCCTCAAATGTGTAAGAGGAGCAGCAAAATGTTATTTAATGTTAAGCTCCTGTTTTGGTATGAATGGCTTTTTGGCAGGGATAGCTCAGTAGGTAAAGTGTTGGCCCCGTGATTGGAAGGTCAGGGGTTCGATTCCCCTGAACGGCTACCCTGAGGCACCCCTGAGCAAGGTACCGTCCCTACACACTGCTCCCCGGGCGCCCAATGGCAGCCCACTGCTTCACTGAGTGAATG
>VUQG01029004.1:0-20080 GCA_015106755.1 Etia nguti | reverse complement strand
TAATCTGAGCCAAATCGAATTATTCACGAACAAATAAAACACTGAAAAAAGCCAAACAATAACATTTTCAAGTTATCTAAGTGACTTATATATCACGTTTAACCTGAGTAGCGAAAGACCGCGAAGGTTTGAAAACCATGTGCCGGGAGTTTGCTGTTCTCACCGGCTCAGATATTTGAAGTTTACACAGCTACATTCTCGCCTGAAAATATGTTAAAAGTTTATTTTGCGACCCAGAAAGAGTAATAAGAGTAATATTAAAACAAAGTAGCTGCCGCCATTGTTGGAAACTGGAATTGGCTGGGCCGCGCTATGAATTCTGCGATATGGTTTTTCAATTTTGTTGTCCGGGTGGAAAATCAGGAGAAATTCTGGAGAATGGTGGCTCGGGGAGATTTTCGGGAGGTGCACTGAAATTCGGGATTCTCCCGGAAAAATCGGGAGGGTTGGCATGTATGGTTCCTCCTGGGCCCTGCAGAACCCTCTTGGGCTTGTCCAATCTCCCCAACTGATGCTGTGTGTAGAAAGTCTCTGGGACTGCTGTGACATCTGTCAATTTTAAAGAGTGTGTTACATTTGTCCACATGTATCTCTGTGACCCATGGACTCTCTTTGGTTTCCGCAGAGAGGGAACCCAAAAAAGCGACCTCATCATCTGTATCACTGTTCTCTGAAACCGTTGCAGCACCGACTTCACAGTTTTTTATCTGCACACCTTGGCAAAATGTTCTTTTTTCTGACAGTAATTACACCCTTCAACAATGTCCCTTGCAGGGCATTGTTGAAGATTGTGACCTTTTATGTCTCCACATCTTCTGCATTGTGTCTTTTTTTCTTTCTGCGTTTTGGCGGTGGTTTGTTCATGCAGCGGTGTCAGCTGCCTGGGATATGTCCCTTCTTGCCGCTTAGCATGGACGCGGTTCAGTTGTGAGTTAGTAATATCCATTCTAAAGTTAATTTTTAGCATCTCTTGTTGCTTCTTTACAAGACCACTTTGTCAGGCTCTGTTAAGCGCTTTCTCTAGCATTAGTTCTGGGTCCATTTGTAACTGTTCTGACAATCGTTTGTCTTTCAGACCCACGACAAATCTGTCTCGCACCATTTCGTCATGCAAAGTCCGTATCCACAATGTTCTGCCAGACTATGCAGTGCAGTATGGAAGCTGTCGACTAACTCACCCGTCTCTTGTTGACGGTGGTTAAACTTTGCTCGCTCAAATATGATGTTTCTGCGGGCCACGAAGTGAGCATCCAACCTCCTTTTAACGTTCTCATAATAGCTCGCCTCCTTGGGAGTCAGGTGCAAGGATACCAATATGTCCTCTGCCTCCTCACCCATAGTGTAGATAAGGGTGTTCACTTGATTTTCGTCCGCTTGCGTCTCCAATCCAGACGCGATGCGAAATCTGTCAAAACGCTTTATCCACTTGGTCCAGTCATCGGACCTAAAAGTTAACTTCTCAGGCGGGGTGACTTGAAACTGACTCATGACGTGACGTCTCTTTTTGCGCGGCTCCTCCGCGGCTGACCTCTAACCTGACACTGACGCCGAAACCTTTCGCTTATGCCCTACTAACGTTTCCAGTTGTCTTTTGACACCATGTTCCGTTATTGGAGGTTATGGGTGTTATCTGGCTGGAGGTATAACTCACAGACACACGGGACGCACCATTACTCCACGGAGTGTCCTTTATTATTTTTCATCCCCTCCTCACAACAACCCACAGCACAAACGTTCCTACCTCTTACCATTTACCTGATACTACAATAACAATGGGAAAGTCCAAGGGATTTGGGTCCAGTGACCAGAGGTATGTTTGGAGGAGTAAAGGTGAGCCTTTCAACCTTCAAAACAATATTTTACCCGTCAAGCATTGTGGTAGTAGCATCCTGCTCTGGGGCTGTTTTGATGCCAGTGGTACATTGCAAAGTGGATGGAATAATGATGGAGGAGCACCGCCTCCATATTCTTCAGCTTCATTTCAGATCAACAGCTAAATGATTTGACAGAAAAGGGTGCTCCAATAGGAGAATGACAGCAATGATAACACAAATCAAAACTGATTTTGGAATGGATGGAACATCCTAACGTTAAGCTTCTAGAATAGCCTTTCCAAAGTGCCAGTCTCAACCCTGAAAAATTGTAGGCTATGCTTAAAAGCTGGGTTCCTGACAGGAAACCAAGCACTTTAAATAAACTCTATAAATTCTTCAAGTATCAAACTAAAATTATGCAAGAAAGTGTTGTGTAACTACGGGTGGACTCAGATAGCAGAACACACGGAGACATGAGGGTTTGCAATGAAGGAAATTTATTAACAGTGAGGGGCTATTTACAGTGACAGTGTATTTACAAGGCAGGGCGTGTATAGAAACGTGGAGCCAGGACGTGCAGGAAAAAACACACACTGGTGGCGCACTCGATTTGGTACAGCCTGAAAATACGAACTCCGGGAAGTTATCAGAAGCCAGACTGGGCGGCACGGAGAGAGACTGAGAGGTGGGATGTAAACTAAAACTCCGTTCAGCCCCAAGAAAAGATGATTTCCACAGGCTCTAGTAGGCGGGCGAGCAGGTACACAGGCACTCATGAAAGGACAATACTCCGACAATAGACTTTTGTCGTGCAGCTCCTTAAGAACACTTCTGATGAAAGCGTCTGATGAATAACAGGTGTGCGAGAGGCTCAGTTAATTGCCGCCCCGCCTACCTGTGCCAAAAAAGGAGACAAAAACACACAAAGACAAAAACACCACAAAACAGTAATCCGGCTCCTAATACAAAGTTGTTGACAGCTAAAATAAGCATCTGGTGTAGGTACACCACTTTCTGTATGTTTAAATTTGAACCTTTATGTATACTATTGACCACATGTGGATTAGAGAGACTCCAAAATAAATTCAAACTTGTGGACCCAGTTCTTGTTTTTTAATGTAGGCTGTACAATTACGCCCATAATGACTGCATGTAATGACTGCATGTAACTGCATATAACTTCTGACCACAACTGTACACCCATCTCAAAAAGTTTGGTTCAATTCTGACATGTCACTATAGACACCATATTTAAAACTGCGGTATAAAATTCAGAGAGATTTCCTGACAGGCTTAATTGTCACTGTGCCTGAAGGCAAGGGACCGAAGGTACCATGGGCTTCTTTATATGTAAAATCCAACAATTTAGCTTTAAAAAGAAAATTTCTTTCATTTTTAAACCATGGATTTAGTGCACTTTATAGACAAAAGACAATGTTAAGATTGTCTCTGCTGCAGTATATCATGCTGCTGTCTTTTGACAGCCCTTTCCCATAAGAAAAGAAAACATAATTTTGCCGAGAGAATTCTTTATAATACAAGTAAAAATTGCAAACACATTTAAGATATTAAAGGGAAAAAACAACATACACGATGGAAATTTTGATCACTCCCTACGAAGTAATCTTCAAGCCACTTGCAGGTTTGCATTTGTTGCATGTGCTGGATCTTCTATGAAATCATGGGGAGTCAATTCTGGCAAGCAGGTTGAGCAGTAAAGAATGACTGTGTTAGTACTGCGCAAAGCCAACGCTGTATGTTTCTGTATGTTTTCAAGCACTGTGTTCAGGTCATTTGTTCCGAATGTCCTCCCTCTGATTCCTAAGGATGTTACAGTAGAACATCATGAGGTGTTGATATAATAATCACCAGTAGTGATGTTCAATTTAAAGGTTCATCAGACTAAAATAAAGGTATTTTGCACAAGTTGTGCATGGTGAGATAACAAATGGCCTCCTGCCTGCTGTGTCAGGACAGGACATCCGCGGAGGTATCCAAATGTAACAGGAACATTAGCAGTGGTATATGGTTACACAAGGAAATGACCTTAAAAGGGATTACAAATTTGAATCAGGTATGGGTTTTGAATAGACATCCAAAGATGGGGCTACAACAGATGCTATACTCCCATAAGTAATGAGCTTTGGTGGAGCTTTGGAGGTGCACAGAATGTTTTCAAAAAAGTCCTTCACTGCAGTGCCAACACTGCTCACTGTGACATTCCCACACCAAACCAATTCCACTTCCAAACCAATTCCACTTCTCTCTCCAGACTTTCTTGCTTTTTGCTTGCTGTTACCAATACCAGCCAATACACTCTGCCATATAAGTGGTTATCCCGAGTCTGTTTGCTCTGATTGCCCTTGAATGGTCCCTGTGGCTAGCTGTGGTGTAATGGCCACCTCCCTGTGGGACAAACAGCATCTCAGGAAAGGAGCAAGGACAATTACTAATCAATGTGTACAGCTCCCTAGTGGCACCAAAAGGAGTGTTGTTGAGGCTGCGTCTCATTTCACCCCACAGCTTTCTGGAGGAACTGGTCTTCCATAAGGTTGAGTGGATGGTCTGCTAATGGACTGCCTGTGAGTGACCACAAAATACTACGTAGAGTGGAGCAATGAATGGGGGATACAATGGGGATAGTTTTTTTCCCCAAAAAATATTTTTAATGTATTGACTTCAGATTTCAGTTTCCTAATCATCATTCCATGCAGCCCATAATTTCAAGTTATATCATTATATCATTATTTTATAAAAAGTCCTTTGACAGCAATATTTCATCTAACAAAGTGTAGATGATACAGAACTTAAATATTGCAGTACCTGTACATGATTATTTAAAACTCATAACTAAATCAGTGTTTGAGTGCAATGATTAAAAGCTAAAAAGCGATATAAAAAACTGCTACCTGAATTGAAATGTGCATGAAGTGAATTTGCTCAAATACTCACGCTGCTATAGTTCATAATAAAATACAGCATCAAACTGTTTTCACCTTTACCTGCTGTGCATGAAGAACAACACTTGACAACAGAAACATCCTTTTTCAAGATAGCGTGCAAGTGCAATCTGTCGGCTCTCGGTTTCTGTCAACTCTTACATTTTGGTTTTATTGCTCCCTCTTGTCAAAAACACGAGAAATGAACAAATGTATTATTGGGGTTATCTACCTCGGTGGGTGAGTGAAGCATATCGTCTACAGCTGATTATATCACTCTCTCAGTGCACCTGTGTCTGACAGGAGGGGCTCCACCTCCTGCAATGAAAAGACAAAGCACTGGAACAATCTGATCGGATTCACTTGTACGAGGCAGACAGCCATCACAATCTCATGACAGCTGACTTCAGTCAACCATGTTGCAGCTGGGATCAACTAACATCAAATAAGACAACACTTGCAAGGAGTGTCACTTTTGCATTTGTCCTAAAATGTTGTCAAACTCAAAATGTTTGTTCTGATGCTTTTGTGTTGGACCTATAATAAACAGAGACCTATAATCAATGAAGGCTACCTTTACAATATGTTATTTTGGGTCCCACAGAGGTGGCAAAAGTTGAGACTTTCTTTACTTAAGTAGAAGTACAGATACCTGTGTTAAAAAAATACTCCAGTAAAATATGTTGCATATTGTTGTGTTGCACAAAACAATATTTTGCAGCAGTTTTACAAGCTATCATGGCTGATGTCCATCCCCTACACTGACAACAGACAATATACAGTTGGTGTGAAGTTGGAATTCAGTGAATTAATCCATATGAGTTAATTAATCTAAGCTTCATCAGCTTAAATGCAAATTCATCTCTGCTACTCTAGACGTAACCTTAATGTGACCATTAGCACCACAATCACTGTGCACCGGTCCAACACAGTGCTTTACTGTGAATCACCACAGTACTGCACCACAGCCTGTTTATCCTGGACAAAACCACCAGTCATGCAACATTTGAGTAACACAAAGTTTGTTTTGCAGGATGTTTCAAAATATGAAAATATATAATTTATTAAAACACGTCACATACAAATCCAATATGTGATTAAAATCATGACATCATATGTCATCTTTAAATCTGGAGTTTATGAAGTGTCCCTGAGCGGTCCTTACCTTTTAAATCTAGCCTCTCTTCTTCCACTCTTGTCCTGTCTGTCTTACTACATCTTGCTCCATTTCTGAGTAAAGTTAGTTCGCACTCTATTCTTTCCTTGGAAAATACAGCAGCTGGACCTTTAGCTAGAAACACAATGTGCAACAAACTGAACACAAACAGTTTATATGTGTTTGCTGATGTTTGTTGAGCTGTTAGAAACACTGAAATGTGAAATGACCTACCACTCTTGTAGTGCTAGCTAGATTCCAAAGTACCGCCACCACAACTTACGTACACCTTCCGGCCCACTTTAACTCCTGAGTATAAACACTATAGACAATACCGTGGAACCTAAAGAATCAAGTCTGTTATGAAAATTTAAGGAGGAGAAAGTAAAGATATTCGTATAAAAATTTAGGGACTAAAAGTAAAAAGTGGTTAGAAAAATAAACACTCAAGCACATTTTGGAGTTGTTGCTGGTAGACAGACAAAGAAGAAAATTAGTTTTTACTGTCAAGCCTTCCCTTCCACTACTATTTGTTTATTGATACTGGAAAGTATCCAGTGCACTAAATTCTTATGTTCTGATTCAAATATAGTGTTGGTGTGCGAAGTATGGAGATTAAGTAATGATATAATGAGAGTAACAGAGAACTTAGTCTGAGCCAAGTGATTTACATGAAGAAAGAAAATCTGCACCCATACTGTTAGCAGATGTTATAGTGTTTGAACTTTGGGCCGTGCTGTTATGGGAACAGGCTACAATCTTCAGGAAATGCCATGTAGATGTATTTACTTTGGCTTTAAGATCAGAACAGTGTGTTTTCTGTTATGAAGCAACCCTTCATAAGAAACAGATTCATTGCTACCAAACGAGTTTCAAGGATGTTTACTTAGAATTAAAATTGATGAAATTAGACTGCTGGCCCCACAACATAGACCTGGATAAGCAGGATGGATGCAGATTTGATTAAATCTGATAGAGGGCTAACAACAAAATACTGTCATACAAGCTTATTTTTCATGTACTGCAGCCTGCCAGCACATGATTTTTTTAGGCATTGAATGTCAGTGCAATTAGCAGAAAATTGCATGTAACAAATTTTAGTGTGCACTTAATTTCCCTGCTTATATTTTGTACCTTGAAAAAAGTACTCCTAGGAATAAAAGTGCAACAAGGTTAAACATCTCTGAGTTCTCACCTCTTGCATTCAATCTTGCCACTGAGCTGTCTTTGTAAATGTAGTAAGTACTTTTTGTTTTTATACCAAAAGCAAATTTGCACTGATGCAGTGTGTTAGTAAATCTGGCCCTTTGCCTCCAAATAATTCACTCTAACGTGTCCTTTTGACACACTCACTTCTAATCTTGGTCACTCCTAATAAAAATCATAACATCTTCAACTCTTCCAACTCCAGCTCAGCCTCTTTTCTTTTTGTTAGCGCCACTGTCTCCAAACCAAACATGTCTTACTCTCTTGTGAACTTTCTCTTTCACTCTTGTCACTATCAGTCTGTCCTAAACTACCCTTGACATCATCCGCATCCACCCTGCCTGCACCCTTTCTCTTTTCTTTAGAGCATACCTCCACCTCTTCAGGCTCCGTGCTCTTTTCAGCACTGTTTTTGTCTCTGGCATCTCCTGACTCTTCAGCTGCTCAGTGCTTCATTATGTTGCCTGTTTTTCAATTGATCAGTTTGATGTCAATATAATCTTGAGTAGTCAATGAATGGTGAGACCCACAAATTACCTTTGCATGTGCTGTTCTGGGATGTTCTATAAGCCATTTATTTTCAGCTGGCACTGGTGGTCAGGACACAGCCCACTGCACCTGACAAGTCCCATCTACCTGCTTGGCAGTCAGGCACACCAAGCTAGACAGCTATCCCTGTGAAACATAGATGCTAGCTGGGTGACCACATTTTTAATAGGAGCCTGAAACAGTGCTTCTATGTAGCTCATGTGTCATTTTAAGAAAGAATATCTGCTTCTGCACATTCAGTCTTTTGAGTATTTGAGATATTCATGCTGCTCTATTTTCTTCTCATAATTTCCCACTTTCAAAATCACTCAAGATTTCAATTAAATGAAATTTAGCCATACAGTGCTATCAACTACACTATATACACAGCAAGAAAGTTACTAGTGTGAACCTTAGCTGGTACCTTTCTGTGTGGTGTTTGTCGTGTATGTTGAAAAGAAAAAAAAACTGAAAAAAAATGCAGTTGTTATATGCTAACAGTATATCCACTTCTCAGTCAGCTGTAATGAAAATGTATTGGGCTTAATATTTATGTTTTCTGTCATGTAGGTGCTGTATTGCTGTGCACTTGTTCATTGGATAGTGCACTGGTTGTCAAGCACCATCTGTACATCTGTTTATTCTAGTTTGAGGTTAAATTTTTAAAACTAATGTTGAGCAATAGAACACTTAATTAAGCATAAATACCACATTTTATGACTTTAGGATACCCATGGCTTACTCATGGTTTTTAAGACTGTGTTGGGGGCCATACGGCTGTTCCTACTTATTTTTTCTCTTTCCTTCAGTAAAAATAAATAGGCCTAATGGCAGTCCAATTCTACATGCCACTTTCCAGCAGATGGCGGCTCCATGTGAGGCTTAACTAATCATAAACATGTAAATAATGCAAGGCACTCTGGCTGGGAGGGCTTGAAACAGACAGCGAGAGACAGAGGGGAGATGGGATCTGCTGGCCCCTACAAGCTAAAACATTGTATGGGTCCAAATCACTCCATTGCAGATTCTTCCATTTAAATGATTTACATATTGATAGAGGTCATTTTCATATGGGAGTAATCAAGACCTCATGTTTGCTCATGCTGTCATGAATATTTACTGGTGAATTTTGATTAAGAATTGGGCTTAAGGCTGTGATGACACAGTGCACGAAGCATCCAGTGGTATTAATGAGATTCTTTACAGATGAGAGGTGTGAGCACCACTATAATGTACTTTTGTTCTTTTGTCAGTTTTTGAATGTCTACCTGACAACTGAAGTCATTTCCAAGGCTGTAGTGAAACAATGTGTTCCCCTTGACAGAAGTCATTATCTTCAGGTGGCCCTTCAAGCTCATTGACTTTTAGCTTTCCGTTTTTTCAAGTAATTTATTCCCCTTCAGCGGAGAACCTAGTGATACAAAGGCCTATAATAGAGATTTATCCAGTGATTGAAGAGATATTAGCTCAGTTATCAGGAAATAGTTCTGGGGTCACATGCCAAGAATGAAACTATCTGCTATATCTATCCATATCTTATTCAGCCATGTTGTACTGGATTGGTCTGTTTGATTTTTAGTTGGTCAGGCAAAAGTTGTAATTATAAAAAAAGTGTAAAAATGCAGGTGTCGAGCCGCACAAGAAAAACAGTGCCCACCTCATTCCTGAGCAATTTGCCTTTTTAGTGCAGAACCATGAATCATGTAGAATCATGCAGTATTATACATGTTAATAAAACAAAAGCAGGTACTATGTGGTAAACAGAACATAAATATTTATGAATGTTTGATGAGCTATAAAATAGGAGAAATTGGTCATGTGTGGTTTTTTTTTTCAGGGATCAAGAATATGACAATTCATTAACTATTAAACAAATCTGTTTTTCTACAAAACTACAGTGAAACACTGGGCTTTGGAAAGTCATGTTAGCTCCTGGTCTAGGGCACCAAACTGAAAATTTCATGCATCTAAGCCAACTCCAAGGACAGATTTTTTTGAGCTTTCAAAATTCAACAAGAGCATATACATTCAGTAACTGTTAACAAAATGGACCCAAAAGTTTCTCTGGTAGAGAAACATTAATAATGCATGAAATGTGTAAAATTGCACAGAACCTGTCCAAATCCGGAGTGCAAAACAGCCTCCTTATTTCTCAGATGTCTGTAGTTGCTGAGTGCAGCACCATATCATAGCAAACACTCAGAGCTGTGCAACAGAGTGTCTGGAGCGTGGACAGAATATATCGGATGTTGATTTTTATTTTTTATTTATTTTATTTATTCTTTTTTTGTTGTTGCAAAAATCAACACAACTCTAGACAGTGTATGTTAGAGTATGTCTGGATTTTTGACAAACTGAAATCAACTCAGATATTTGCCACAGCAGGGTTTCATCAGATAATGAGATTAGGAGAACACGCTCATGCCCATTCAATTAACCTTACTTTTTCCAGACATACTCTGTAACACATGAGGTATTATATATATTTTTTCAAATTTCAAAAACTCTGGAGTCAGTGTTATTCAGTTATCTTTAGGTTTCCTCACCTACAAACAAAATCTGTAGACAGGAAGTGTGATATGTGATGAAATTGATGAAACTGGACCTCCGGCAATGCTTTATTTTAAGATGCACATTATTAGCCTCAAGCAACAGACCTGTGGCTGCACAGTCTCCTCCCTTCATTCTGAGAAACAATTTTCATTTATTATGTGGTGAAATAATTTTTTTAGATCTCCTTGGACAAGAAGCTAAAACTTAAAAATCGATGTCTTTAAGAGATATTCAGTCTTTAAAGTAAAAGCCTTCTTTTGTATTAAAACATTTTTAGTGTCAAGTCATACAAACATTTGAACACCAGACTTGTGGCAGGAACTTAAAACTCTCCATAAACAAATTTCCACAACCTTTAATGAACTGAAGCAATGTTGTAAAGAAAAGTGAGCTCTCACAAAGATGTGAGAATGAGGATGAGTCATTCAGATAACAATTACCTCACTTTACTGCTACTAATCGGTTCCTCAAGCAACTGAATTATTAAATCAACTTAGTTTTTCACACACTGCTTCTGCATTTTGGTCGTAGTTTTTGTGAAATAAATATTGACGGTGTAAAACATCATGTGCTGTTGTAGATCTTGGGTTATATTTACCTAATATTAAGACCAGATAAGGACTACATAATGTTTTTATTCTTCCATGATATGTATAACCTTGACAGAAGGTATACTTTCTCTGTACCATGAGTGTAACTTGTTGCTCTTGTTGCTCTTGGTCTTGCCCCTGTGTCCCCGTCCTCTCGTTTCTAGTTTCCCGTGTTAGTATTTGGTTTCTTTGTTTGAAGTTAGTCTTGTCTCCATGTTAATCCGCCTGTTCCCCAGTTGTGCTTCTGTGGGTTTCTCTCACTCCCCCGTTTGCCTGTATTTAGTCAGTCTGTGTCTCAGTGTATTTCGCGTGCTTCGTGTTTTACTTTGATAGTCACTTCTCTGCTGTGCAGCATGTTCTGTTTTCCCACCTGTGGTCTGTTCCCTCGTTTTTGTTTAATGTCTGCGTCTTCCTCTACTCGTTGTTGCGATCTCCCTCCATGCTGTGTGTTCTGCCAGTCTGTCTGTCTGACTGTTTAATTTAGTTTCTAGTGTTTTCCCAGTTTTAGTCTGTAATCTTTAATTAATAAGTTTAAGCAATCAAATCAAGGATGAATTATTGTGTTTTAGAATTAACACTGCAACTGCCATAAAGTGTCATGGTGACCCCACCCTACAACACCTACAAGTAAATAATTTCTTGAAGAAGTTAATAAATTTTTATCTGATTCTTCACATTTAAATAAATTAAATAAGGGTACTTAAGATTAATTTTAAGTGGTTTTATTTGTTTTAAAAATTATTTTGTTCATTTCATTACGGATTGTAAAGTTAAAACAGCACATTATAATGAACTAATGAACTAAGGTATATCAAATAACATAACAGCTAACACACCTAAATAATTTAAATATCAAGAAAGATTTTACTTTAAGAAAAGTCAAATATGAATTTTGGATAACGTGTGGCATTAGTTGTGTTAAGATAGTGATGCTCTGTTTTTATCTTTATCTGGTCACACATTCCCCCACTCTGAACCATTCAGCCCCGCTGTAATTACTCATCTTTTGTCTAACTAGAGCACCCAGTTTATTAACCACATCTAGCTAGCTTTGGCTTATCTCATAGCAGCCTTCATGTTAAAATGAATGTAAACAATAGTGGTATTAATTTCTATGGTCCTTGATGGTTCTAGCTAAAAAATGGTCATCATTTATTTTCTTTTGATCCCACACACCCCAACATTCAGAATTTGATGAATAAGCCCATTTTAAGAAAGATTGTTAAATGACAAACCCCTCATCTCATATTTCACAGAGTTACAGGATTCTTCAAGTGGTCAAAATGACCCTCTTGGCGGCTCTAGTGTTAAGACTTATAGTATGTACCAATCAATTTTTGGTGATTTTTTTTTTTTTTTTGTCATGGTAATGATGTAAGAGTCACAACTATCCCACCTTCTGCAAATTGAAATCTTCCTTTATGGGACAACAAGACTTTCGTCTTTTCTAAAGCCAATGAATAATAATATTTAAACTTTGCTTTGCTTCACTTGCTTCTTCAAAGCTACCGAGAGATTTTTATCTGTCGAAAAAGGTTATTTACCTCTTCAAACATATTGAGATAATTTAAAGTTATTCTAAAATAAAACTTTACTTAATGTTATAAGTAGCATAAATGCTTACCCGAAAAGCTAAAAACAAGGTCAAGATTTCTCACTACTCATTTGCCCCCTGCCAACCGTGCAGCTGTTAACAATAGATAACTCCAAGGTTTTTTCTTTGAAATCCCCCTCCCACTGACTATTGAACACCTGATTCCATGAGCCATGGGAAGGAAACAGCATGGAAACACTGTGGATGTAGCAGCAGCGGGTCAGAAGTGCATTGTAGCCCGTGGCCATTCGATAAACTAATTTGAATGCTGACCATGTTGGACCCTGCCCTGGTCACATTTGCATTTCACTGGTGAAAATTGCAGCAACCTCAACCATGACACATCAATACTTCTTTGTTGCCAAGTGAATAAACCACTATCCTGCGCAATTCAGTCACAGGTGGTCTTTGCTATCTACAGAGACACCAATGGAAAGGTATTAGAGGCGTGTAATTAGCCTATTTGACTGTGCAAAGAGAAGCAATGTGAAACATAAAAGAAGACTTGCCACTGATTCTGGAATAACATCTAGCATAGTTTTATAAACTGAATTAAAAAGTGCGACATTTGTCCATAGGCAAAGTCTTTTTTTTCCCCCAGTCTAATCCATAATGGAATTCACACACTGTCTGATTAAGTAATTAGCAGAGGTCACAGATACAGTTTGATTAATAAAGAATGCAATCAAACTCACAATTACTACAATAATGCTGGGACTTTTGGTGTTAATGGGACCTAAATGGAGTAATTGCACAGAGGAGCACAACACAGTTACATACTGTGCTGTAGCTCCAAGATAATTATCTTAGTCTCATTATCCAACCTGTTTATGATTCTCCTCAGTTCTTCTGTGTTTTGGACCCTAGATGCATCTATGATGCATGCAGAAAAATAGACAGGGTATTGGAGAACTGTCATGTAACAACAGAGAGCAATGTAGTTCTACTGTAACTCAATGACATTGTCCAACTAAATCTAAACTTTCTGAGAAGCATTAAAAGAAATTCCAAATCCTATTTTAAATCTGTCTTTGATTTCTGTGTAAGGGAAAATGAATCTGAGCTTCAGAAATATGAACATAGGGCAGATGACTTAAAGACATTCTGGCAAGGTATTTCGTATATTACCATATTAAGAGGATTATCAACACTCAGAAGATAAACAAGACAAGGCTAGAGGGATGTAGTGAGCTTATCTTCTGGAACATGAAATGCAACTCATGTGCTTCAGCACCTATCTTTTAAAAGCATATTTTCACCTTGGTGAGAAAATTGTCGATTTAATTGAAATGCAAGGGCTAAAATCTAAATGCACAGGTTATGAATGTTGTCCTGGTTGTAAAATATAATCCCCTCAATGCTTTTAATCTATGGAGAAAACCTCCCGCATATTTTTTGTGTACATAAATGATATACAGTAAGACTGGCCACATTATATGCAGCACAATTTTTTTGAGGCTTACAAGTTAACTTGTTTACTAAAAAAGAAAGATGTGGTCAGTGAGTGCTGTGGGAGATAAGTGTCCATCCATTGTGAGCAGCCTCCTGTATATGTGACTCTCAGGGCACCAAATTCTCTTTCTGCAGCCATTTCCCTTATGCCAGCCCACCAGATCATCAGGTCATCTCTAAATTCTAACAACATACTCTGTAAGCTTCACTCGGGATTTAAGTTTCTTAGAGGTGTTTCTGCAGAAAAAAGGATATTGTGGAATTGTCCAGCTCCTTCGACCCCGTTTGAACTTTACAGGTCTTTTTATTTCTGGAGAGAAATTTCTTGAACTTTGGTTGATAAAGGCCAGTATTTGCACATCTTAAAAGAAGATAAATGCTTACAGAAAAAAAATGTATTCTAAGCAAAAGTTGTTGTTTTTTCATTTGCTCAGTAGCTGCAACTATGCATAATTAAATATGAAATGAACCAAAATATATAAAATGAAGGGTGAACATCAAAATACACCCTTTCAAGGATTGAAATGATAACATTTTAGTGGAGTGCCTTTTACAGTGCAAATTTACATGAAAAACCTTTGATATCTGTACATTTTAATTAATCAAATAGGGCACTATAGTGGCACATAGCTCTTTAGCCACGAACAATGCAGGATACATGAGCTGAACTTAACTGAACTTCTGATGCATTACTTATATGCATTTTCACATGTTTTTTTTAGAAGAATATTTTTTAACACACCACTAAGTGTCATCCTTGATAATTACAGCAGAGTTTAAAATGGACAAACTAAGACAACATTTATGTTAAAATTCTGAGAATTAACATAAATGTTCTGAATTGATGAAAAATACTGTCAGGTCCAGTTTTCAATGAATGAGAAAAAATAGCTAAAGTTTGAAATGCATTTGCAACATAACATATGATTGTCGCTCAGACAAAAATGCATGAACAAATGAATGGCTGTTTTGAAATGCTTGCATTGCATATGATGCACTATAAACAACTATACAGCTTTTTTGCATCGGGCAAGTCATAAAACTTTACCCCTAATATTAAAAAAATCTTACATTTGTATACACGGGGTTTAACAGAATAAGTTAAAAGTTGAGCAAAATTGGAAAGATCGCATTAAGTTAAGAAATCTAAACTGTCTTGGGAAGTGATTGATGTTGATAAGAAATCATTACCAAAGGATAAGACCAACAGCCACAACAGTTCTTTCAGAGCTGTTAGGGTTGAAAATTTTTGATTATTCTACTAAAGAAAGCTGTTATAATCAGTTTCATATACACACTGCAAATGTGCTCATATGAGTTGGCATTCCGTCCTTTGAAGGTTGAAAGCTTCGTTCGGCCTGACTGTTCGGACTGATATATTGTAGGAATGACGTAGAGTGCAGAGGGTGGATTGCAGAAACGCTTACACACATAGATAATGGTTAGAACAAGTATCTGGGTTACAGAGTCCTGAAGATGATATCCTGAACCAGAACTTAGAATCAGTAGAAGAACAATGGATAATAACATTAGATTATCAAGGCTAGGCAGAGAGGTGTTTCCCTTTTCTGTCTCTTACAGAGGAGGGACCAGATACCAGACGAGGTCGGACATGGACGGGGAGGATTCGCAGGGAGACAGCAAGACTGCCACGTCCGTGTGGGAGCAAGATAGCCATGCCAATCTTTGATTTTGTCTCACTATATAAAGTTGTACAGCCCATTTGAGGGGATCCTTTTTGTGAACCAGATGCTTGATTTCACACAGAGGTCCACAGCGCTGTGTAAACTTGTAATTTCAACTTACAACGTAAATTAAATCTTTTTAAATGACAGAACTTTCTCCTGAAATTCCTTCTGAAAAATTTGAACACGACAAATTGGTGACCCCGACGTGATTTTTCGGTTGGAAAGGAGAAAAGTAGAATTGGAGAGGCCCCTGACAGAGTTGCTGTCAGACCTGAACTGGAGACAACTGATTCCGGTCACGCTCACAGAAGGCCTTCAAAATAAAGGTAAGCAGAGCCTGTTTCTCCTGAAATTCCTTCTGAAAAATTTGAATACAACAGAGCTGAAGTACATTTGAAATAGTTTTAAGTTTTTCCACTTTATGTTAACTAGTAAAATATATATACTTTCATGGTTTTTTTTTCTTTGCTTTTACAGGTATCTGTTTGTGATTCCACTGTAATACATAGAAAGTCATTTAGTAAGGGAGTGGCAATGGTAGGGACTGCATAAACTAAATAGGCTAGAACAATAATGTAATAACATGTTTTGTACATTTGTAGGTTTGGGAGTTTATATCGTACATTTGTCACTTTATTCCAAAACACTTGGGTTTCAACATTCTGATTTTTAATGACAGGTGGAAAAACAATACTATTGAGAAACATCTAAAAGACATGATTGATAAAACCAGCTAGGTGCATTCATTGATTTCATGTAAGCTTTTTCCTTGTAACGTGACACTTGTTTAATGTGTTTCGCCTTTTTGCAGCACATTGTCACAGCTGAAGAAATTGTGGGTGACTCTGAACTGAAATGTGAACTTAGAAAGCAAGAGCTCAAAATATCTGTCAGTGTATCCTTATCCACTTACATGTATGTTATGACAAAGGACTTTTGCTTGTGTACAATTTTCATATCAAGACTCAACATTATTAACCCATCATTACATATGGATTTGGTAAATTACCCTTTCATTTGTGGCCAGAATCAAAATATTGTTGGACATGGCATACCCGCTGCTGGGTAACATGCTGGATGGAAGGGAAAAAAATAACATTGCCATTGTTCCCCAGTTCGACTTCTGGTGTCTTTGAATACTAGAACAACTAGAGAAGTGAAATAAAAACAATTTTATTTAATTACTGTAAACTATTTTTTTTAATCTACCACACTGTATTGCAGCACATTGCTTGAGTCAAACCATTTCCTCTCTCTGTGGAATTGATTGATATCCAAAGTTAAACAGCAGGGTAAAGTGCACAGCCAATAATCACAGCATGCACAACCTTTCTCACCTTTCTGCCTCTTTTGGATGCTCTGTGACAGCCATTAAGAAGTCTGTAAAACAACTGCCAGTCTCTGTGACCTCCTGCCAGAGACAGTTCACAGGGCTGACTCTCTTACCTAGTGGGCATGGCTATTTTATCTCCATGGGCAACCTTGAGAAATGAATATCAAAACTGAATGACTGAAGACAAGTAGGAAGGTGGTGGAGAGACTGAAAGTGAGAGTGAGAGCAAGCACAGTAAAATGGGGAGTGAGAGAACACAGGAAATAAAATGACTTGGCAGTCACCCAAGTGGATCATTACCTTCTGCTCCACAAATGTGATGTAGTGGAGAAGGTGAAACTGATAGTTTGGAAATGAGCAGCGCGCGCTGGACTGATACTTAATCATTACCACCACTGCACCATGGCAGATAGCGGCTTTGGGCTTCAAGGTGTTCTCCCCTGATGTTCACTGGAACAGATCGACAAGCTTGTTCTCCGCCTCCAAAGGGAGGAGTGTGGCATGAAGCGATTAAAAACACACTGCCCACTTTGTAACTGTCCGCTAAGCACTCAGGCCCGGCAGGAAAATGTTTGCTCTGTTTCTCTGTGCTAGTTTGATTTATTGGCACTGCAGAGTAAACACCACATGTGGACATTCCACCAATCGTTTTACGTTTGTGCCCAATATTGTACAATTGTATTGACTTACTTACTGCATGTTAGTTGCATGTTTACATTGTCCACAGTTAATAGATAGTGGTCCTATATGCAATTCTCTCTGGGCTGTCAACAAAAATCATTACAGTGTCTACGTTACTGTAAATGTGAAAGATGCATCATAAAGAGACAGTAGTGTAGCTTTAAGACGCTGCAAATTCAACAAAGTTTATCATCAGTGTGGGTCAAATTAATTAATACAGAAGTGTGTTATGACTTGTTAAAATGTGTCAACACATAGTGACATGAAAAAATAAGGTATCACTTGATTACCACAATATAAAACCAAGTAGGTTTAACTTCAGAAGTGTCAATGTGTCCAGTGAGGAGAGCATACAGAATTGTGAATCCATTTCTCCTGCTTTGGTTGAAATAAAAGTGAGAACAGATACACTGGAGAGACAACAAGAAGACAACCCCAAAAAAGAAACAGCTTGCAAGTGGTGGCTTCACACCATTGTTCCTCCTTAACTTTCCTGACAGATTTTTCTCTAGTTTTGCTTTTTGAAAGTGTTGTTGTCACAACTGGTTGGATGAGATGTTGCCTTCGGCCCATTCAGGTTGCACAGGTAGTACAACTCCTAATGGGATGGTACAGCCATATGTGCTGTTGAAAGAATCTGGAGAAGATACAAGGATACAAGCCATTAAGTTAGGAGAACTGGGCATAGCCATAGCTATGCACTGTGGGAACCCTACAAAACTCATGTCAGTGCTTCTAATCAAACTGGCAGAAACAGACTCCATGAGGGTGGCATGAGGCCCATCATGCCACCCGTTGTCGTCACAGCCCAGCACTGTGCAGCTTGATTGGCATTCACAGGAAAACAACAACTGGCAGATCTGTCATTGGGTCTGTGATGCTAACAACACAGGTTGTTCAGCATCATTCCTGCATGATCAACTTGGTAATGGGTTAATGATACTCTGAGAGGCATACTTGCAGGTAGCACCAACTTCTACAGTTTGATTTAAAGATGCAGATGTCATAGACAGGTCCTCGTATTTCTGGATATTAAACCAACTGAAAGCCTTTGGAATGCTATGTACTGGTGCATTCGACACAACTAAATAGGACTGCAGACTGTCCAAAATTCAATGGCGTCCTAATTAAGGTCTGGGAGGAGATCCCCCAGGAACCCATCCATTATTTCATCAGAAGGATGCCCAGACATTGTTGATTTTTTGAATTATTTGGAATCCAGCAGTTGACAATGTCATTTTTTCCTCAGCAATTATGCCTATCATTACAATACCTATTAGGGTTGGGCGATATGTAAAAAATTTTCCAACCGACAATAGTAAGTTCAATAATTGACGATAGGCGATATATTTGCCCATGCGCAGACTTTTTAATGGGCGGAGCAATGTAATCATGCATGGACTGATTTGCACGTTTACAATTACAATAGTCGATATATTTGTCTAATCGCCCAACCCTAATACCTATTCACATTTTCAACGTAAATATTTCATTCATAATGGTTCAGTAAGTGATTTAAGTGTTTCATTATTTTTGTACCAGTGTATTCATTATCTGTATATACTGTATATAAATTTGAGTTCTTTTTCAATAATGAAAAAAATGTAGTATACAACTTTAATGATCTTTTATTACTGGAAACTGTAAAAACACAGCTGTAAACATATCTGTCAACACCTTTTTTCTTTTTTTTTTACAAGGCTGCTTTAGTTTTTCTGTGGCTGAGCTGAAATAAGACTCCATGAAGATGGTTTGGAATTCAACATTCTTGGATTACCTTCCTGAGAAAATGTCAATGATAAAATGAGAATAGACACTAGTGCCCGTCCCAGTGTGAAGAAACAGATACCACTGGACTGCAACATAATGGGTTTCCCAAAGAGGGTCTTGGCTTAGTGTGAGTAATAGTCAAGTAGCCGCATTAGACTCACTCATCCTGCTGGACACTTTGAAACTGGAGCTCAGGTCAATGAACGGATAACACCCATTAAAAACCAATTTAGACTTCTGAGAAATGGTCCATGTAATTCTTTGATAACGCATAGGCTTACTGTGTCTGAAATTTAAATAGAATGCATGGCATTCAAATGCCACATTTCTTGTCTTGTTTTTCCATTTCAGAAACAAAAATGAGAAAAAGCTTCCACAGACAACATTCAACATTTTTATGTTGCTGTGCAACTCACTGAGAAAAAGGCTATTTTTTCTTATAATGTTGCATGTGCATTTTAAAATACTGAAAGAGTGTGACATTTTATGACATTCAAAGCAAGAATTCATACACTATTTTTTAATGTTCAGAAAATATATACATAATGTTCCCAGTCTGATGCATGTATCTTGTTTAAGCAGTAAGAGCTTTGTCAAGTCAATCCTGATTCAGTTTAACAGCATTCAGTTTACAGGTAATATTGTCATGGTCCTGGGTTTGTGACCTAGTGAGTTGAATTGTTTATTATTTATTTGCCGCATTATTGCTGTCTGTGTTTTGGTTTTCTATTTCTAGGTCCTAGGTTTTGATCCCTTTGCCCCTCGTGTTATTCTGT
>VUQG01029000.1:0-27279 GCA_015106755.1 Etia nguti | reverse complement strand
TATAAGATTGGGGAAACCTTCAGTCAGCTGAGACTGAAGAAGTCACTTGGATGAGTGACGAAATGTTTCTCCCACTGAAAACGCTACGTCCAGATGAACAGAATCAACTTTTGGAGATTTACTTACCTGGATGATTGAGAATGCATCAAGACGTTCATTTTACTCAGTTTCTGGCACCAGCAAACTTCGCCAACCTGAAAATGGCCGTTAACTGCCTAGAATCAATTAATTTTGCGGGCAATGACAGTGCTGAAAATCTGCGTCTTCATTCAATTCAATTCAATTCAAGTTTATTTATACAGTGCCAAATCACAACAACAGTTGCCTCAAGGCGCTTTATATTGTAAGGTAGACCCTACAATAATACATACAGAGAAAAACCCAACAATTATATGACCCCCTATGAGCAAGCACTTTGGCAACAGTGGGAAGGAAAAACTCCCTTTTAACAGGAAGAAACTTCTGGCAGAACCAGGCTTAGTGGCAGATGGCTGTCCCCGCCTTCATTCAGTGCTCATTGTTAAGTTTAACTAATGAGTATTTCTAACAGCTATGCAAAGAGTTCAACACGTGGTCGGACATTAAACTAAAGTCGTGTAGGTCTGCATAAAATCTCTGAAACATGTCACAGGGAGTGAGGGTTCAATCAGAACCACGATCCTTTTAACCAGATTACAAAATCTGATCTTTAGACTGTAAACGTGTAAAATTACACAAACGTGTATCCATGTGTACAGTGGATAGTTTTCAGTGGATACACAGGATATACTGCATAAAAACAAAATGAAATTTCTATATTAGACAGTGAAAAACAGGAACTTTTATGTAATTGTTTTATTTAAATGTTTTACCCAATGACTTTGGTGTAGCATGAATGACCATGTGGGAAGTCTCGGTCAGTAAATAAAGTTGTAAAACTTCTAAAAATACAGCTAAATGTCCAAAATTTACACCTTCTATCACTTTTTTCAATACTGTTTAATGGGACTGGATTATTCTGGCCCCTGTGCCTTATGTTTGATACCTCTGCTTTAGACAGTTGGGTCAGTTTTTATTTGAAGCTGGTTCCAAACTAAAGTCTCACAGTTTTTACAAAATAAAAGTCCAGGCTAGTTTTTTTTAATGAAATCCCCAAACACACCATAAAATTTTTAATGTAAAGCTGATTTTCACTCTGACACTCAAATCATTTGTTTAAATGACATTTCTGGACTTCTGCGGGTTCACACCCTCACACACACTGTTTAATGGCCTTGTTTGCATCATATTCACATTATCTCTGTGCATGCAGTCAGAGAAGCACAGCGAGAGCTTAACGAACATGTATCATCTGTCAGCTCTTACCGTGATGAAGGCCTCCTGTCTCTCAGCCGGTCCATCCTCTGTAAACCAATCAGAAACCAGAACAATCGTTTATTTTCACCGCACATTATTTCAGCTTGTGTGCAGCTGTTTGGTTTTACTTTAACTGATTATTTGATTTACTTTTACACTCAGGCTTCATTTAAAAAGCGCCTCTTGTGGTTTAAACCTTCATTTAGCTGCAGCTGTCCCTGAACTTTTACAAACCTTCTGGCCATTAAACGTATTAAATCTCCACAGTATCATTTTTTTAAAAAGACTCTGAATGTTAATGAACGTTTTAAATGTCCAGCTTGCTCATATTCCCAGCAGTTTTGAGCAGCTAAATGATATTAAAGCAACTCTTTTCTCCTCTGCAGGTTAACTGGACTGATTCAATATAAATCTCTGCAGTTTTTAATCTTCGTGCCGTTAATGTCGAGACTTTACAGACAGGACAGATGCTGTGGTGACGAATGTTTGCATGTTTGCTGATGGATTTACAACGCGGCTGCTGGCCAACAAACTCCAACGACCCTCCTGCAGTGAGGTGCCTGAATGATTTAGAGGGACTGATTCATGCTGGGAGAGTCACAAGAACCTCCAAAATCAGCTTATTTTTGTAAAAACAGCAAAAAATATCATAAATTAAGAAAACTAATTGCTCATTGTGATCAAAACATTTTAAATGGAAATGAATAAAAAAAAAGGTAGACTTTAGGAAAAAACAACAGAAATGTCTGAAAGGACGCAAACACACAAAACTGACAGCAAAACATTAAAATATACTGGAAGTGTCTGTAGCTGAAGTGTCTTTGGCCTTGGCAGGCTTTCCTGCACATGAAAAACAATAATAATAAACTAAAATAACCAAAAACACTGAACTAAAAAGGACCTAAATATGGGGTTGAGTTGAGGCTCAGGTACAAAATAAATAAATAAAAAGGAACCAAAGAAAGTGAAGGACCTTCAGAAAGCTGTAATATTATAAAGTAAAAACTGTCTCCATTCAGTGTCACTGTAATTGGATTAACATCAGGTTCTCGATTAAATACAGATGACGAGGAGCACTATATATTTACTCCAGTGTGCCTCTGACTGACAGCAAAACTCACTCCGCTTCGTTTATTTAGAAGCATCCAAGACGTAAATCACGCCCTCAACATAACGATGAAAACAATGACAGGTTAGCTGAGAGAGATAAACATGAAACATGGTTTGCAGGCAGATGTGAAGAATCTCATTCGTACCTGCTGAATCATGCTCACGTGCTCCTCCGAGCCGCTGAAGTTTTTGGCGAGGTCAGAGATGCAGAGCGACTCGTGCTGACACGTGTGAACCCATCGCTGGTACTCAGCCGTCCCCGGAATCCTGTCGAAGAAGATTCTGAACGCCTCCCACACCGCCTCCTGACAAACTGACCACACACACACACACACACACACACACACACACCCTGTTCAGCATTAAACACCTTGCTGCTGGATCCAGGTGTTTCTTTATAACATCACAACATCGTTTTCTAATCTGATGTGCACTTTTAAACTTGTACAAATTATTCCAATCGTCCAGTGTTGTCACATCTCACAGAGATGAAGATTTATTTAAATCCAGATAGATGATGTGTGTGTGTTTTAGTATAGTGACATCTGATTAATAACTAATTTGGTCACATGGTCGTGATTAGGCCACCACACAATATCCATCTCCTCACAGTAGCCTCATTCTTTTTAATATAAACAACATTTCATCCATTTACGCATGTTTACATGCATAAACATGTACGTGTTTATCTATATGCAAATACAGATTTGTTGCAAGGTAATTTTAAATGAATCGGACAGTTTCAGCTCTCCAACCTCCAGAGGACGATTTTAACTCTGCAGCAGTGTCTGAGATGAATGAATTAACTGAGGAGGATTAAAAAACAAAAACTGACGGCACAGTAAGATTGTTTTAGTCATCCATCCATCTTCCTCTGCTGAAGTCTAACAGGCGTGCAGTTTATGTCTTCCAAAACAGAGAAACTGTAATGAATTGCAGACACGTGGAGAGAGGAAAACTAAACCAAGGTGAGCCTTTGGTTTATGGACTTTTTACTACCCAAAACAAAGTACATCAGGAAAGCAAAAAAAAAAAAACCCCAAACCAGCTGGAGACACATATGGGAGGTTAACAGACGCTGAGACAAAGACTGAGGGGAAGACAGTGCTGTTTATACCTGAGGGTAAGTAAAGCAGAAACAGCAGAGTAACAAGACACAGGAGGCAAAATCAAAGAAATAAGGCTAAACACAAGACAAACTACCAAAATAAAACAGGAAGTGAGAACTTTAATTAAACTGGGAGACACACAAATTAACTTAACAAAAGGCTCAGACAGGAAACACTGAAGGAACAAATCTACAAACACCAAACAACCTAAACCACAGTCAGACCCGGGGTCATTCAATTCAATTCTTTAAGAGTCGCCTCAAGTAGTTTTGTATCGTAAGGCCCCACAATAATACTGAGAAAACAGAGAAAGTCATCTGCTGTGAATGCTTAGAGGTGAGTGGAGGAAGACAGGACGAAAGAAATTCATGCAAAGATGATCAATGATTTCATCGACTGACCCCAAGAAAATGTTCATCTGAGAATGCTGCACCACGGACGTGACGGTGGTTTTATTTAGCATGCAAAGATGCAATACTTATTATTACTGCAATAATCAGACCAGTATTTCTTGCTTTGTCTGAATGAACCACCACTGTCTGTGGAAACGTCAGCTTCTGTCTTGTTTCACTGGAAATAACTAAAGAAGGTCCTTCAGTGGGATCTGTGAGCAAAGCTGTATGATTTTCACTTTTTAAACAACTCACTGAAGCCTTCGGTATTTCCAAATTTACAGAACACACACGAGACTTTGAGCCAATCCGCTCGGAATCAATCAGACAATAAAGTCCGTGTTAGACGAGGATAAAAGATCAAACAGGAGCCCGAGCAGAGATAAGACGAGAAAGATGAAAAGATATGTGCATGACACGCAAATCAGCGGAGATGAAGCGTGAACGTGTGAAAACAGAATTAAGCCGTCAGAGTGAGTTTCATCCCGCAGACGGGATCTTCCTGACATTTACGGCACAGGATAAAGGAACACGAAAACAGCACGCAGCTCTGCAGGCTGCAGACGCTGCGCATACACGGGTAAACATTAATTCACATTTAATTCGGCTTCTTGCAAGTAGGAGCTCCTGGGTACCAGTAATAACAATAAATAGTCATAAAAGAGTGAATTTTAACTGAGGGAAAAACTTATTCTGCTCGAACACACAAATAAACTCTCACTGAACATCTGAAAAGATTGATGCGTTTCTGTTTATGAAATTCAAGTTTTATCCACAGCTACCCTGGCCCGTTTTTCTTTGGCGTTGTGGGAGAGTATCCGGGTAAACACGCATACAGCTCGAAGCGAGCTGCTTTTAAAACTGACGCCACAAACAGTTTTCATCCGTCATCTCAGAGCAGCTCTGTCAGGGGCGACTCAGATGAGATCGAGGCTTAAAAAGAAAGAGATTTATTAGACCAGCTGTGAGCACAAAGAAGAAAAAGCTGAATTATGTGAGGACTCTTTGGCCTTTAGATGCCATTTAATTATTTTTAGGGGGTACTCGGGGCACGAGGTGCACAGCCATGCCCCCCGCGGGGGTCTAGACGCTGACGGTGTGGTGAAGGAGGTGAAGGCTGATGTGGATCAATGTGAAGTGCAGCGGGAGCTCGGATGGAAAACGAAGGTGGAGGAGGGCGCCATCGATCTTAAGCCGCAGCCGGGAGCGGCGGAGGAAGGAGGAGTTTAAAAATGAAGGCAGCGAAATGCTTGAGGCGGATGCCGCGACCGACCAACTAACAGAGAAACCTTTAGGATATCTTAATATAGTTCATCATTTTTATTTACAGAGCTTTTAATATATATAACCCCATATTTTCATGCACGGTGGGTTTCACAGCCCTGCTGCTGAAGGTTCAAAAGGTTCTCCTATCAAAAGGAGATGGCGTCCCACGACTTGTGCCGACCGTTCACAACCAGACTGAAGGACAGTGAGGTTTTCCACTCACGCTGTAACCTGCAGATGTTCTTCAAAGCTTCACCAACAGGCTGTTAAACCCACAGCTGAACTGCTGCTGTATTAAAATGTGCTTGTTATGAAGCTTCTTCTTAGCGGGTTTAGAGCTGACCTCTGTGAATGACGATAATGAGCTTTGTGAAAATGAAGTGAAGTGGAGGTTGATTTGGTTTTGTCCTCTTTTTGGGCATTCAGCACTGACTGATTTTAGGATTATCATCATCAGAAAGCCTCATTAAAACCACGAGTTTCCTTTAGCTGCAAAAGAAGATATGAGACTCGGTCTGCAATGTTTTTCACCTGGATGTCCACATTTATACAGCCTGCATGCAAAAACCACACATGTGAAGAAGTATGTGTGATGAGGTGTTTCTAGTCTAACAGTCAGATCTCCCTGGCTTCATCAGCTTTCCTTCACACCTTTCCTTAAGCTCATGGTGTTTTGTATAAAGGTCAAGAAAAAGTGATTAGAAAACGACACTGGGGGTGGGGGGCTGTCACCTTTTGGACCACCTGCAGACACGGGACTCCTCACACTGTCCTGCATCTGTCGCTCAGAAGATTCGTGCGGAGGCCGTTGGGTTTACAGGTACGATCCCCGTGCTTCTGTTCATGTGCTGAAAAAGCCGCACAAGTCGGCACTTTTCTGTGCGGAGGAGGCGGGTGACTCACGTCTGTGACTCACTTCATCGCTCCTCAGTGGCGCCGTGACGGGTCAGCTGGCTCGAGTGTGGGATCATGTACCTGTGCTTTCCTCCACTCCCCCCCTCCTCCACAGTGTAACTCCCTGATGGAAACTGTGTGAAGAAACCGACACTACTGCACTTCAGCTTTGTCTTTTGTTTGAGCAGGCGGTCTGCAGGTAAAATCTGCTAAATGTAAGGCTTTTAAAGCTCCTCTTGAAGTTCACTCTGATTAAATTTAAGACTTGAAAGCATGCAAACACTTAAAACCAGTAAAATTATATTCACAAAATCATGTTTAATTGCTTTGTCCTCCACATTTTAAAAAAATTGTGAAGCCACAAATTTAATTTTCTCACAACAAAAGCAGCACAGCGGTGAGGGCAGTGCGAGTTAAACTTGAAGGAAAGCTAAAAATTTGGAGATTACCTTTCCAAATGTGCCCGTTTTTAGGAAAAGCATTGCTTCCTTTTCTGAAACTGAACTGAAATCCCCATGCTGGAACACCAGCAGTCTATTCTTTTAACTTTTTAACTTTTAACTACCCCCTACACCCCCACACCTCACCCTTTTTAAAAAATTTTTTTACACCATCCGTGGTTCCAACACGCCATCGTACTGCTAAATGTAAGGACCTCATCTTAAGGAAGAGGTAATAACGAGGAATGCATTCAGCGCTGTCATCCGATCCAGTCCAGATGTTCTTTAATATTAATTCCCTCTCTCGTCTTCATCAAATGATTTCGGAACATTTCTGAACAAACTGATGTAACTTCATTCTGATGTCAGTCAGTGAGGCTCATAAACAGCCAGAATAAAGAGGAGACATGGCGCTCAAAGCACGCCGTGTCACGAACAGAAGCGTATGGGTGCAGTCTGTAACAGGGTGGAGGTTCATGACTGTTTCAGCTGTTTACTGCCTCCTGCATCCACCCACATACACAATTCTTACCAAAGCATCAGAAAACATTTTTTCACTTCTGCAAAGAAAATAAATAGATAATAAAATATTTTTCACCGTTTTTATTGCTGTTGTGGGAAACTTTCTTACCTTCAGCCCTTCACAAAATGCAAATAAGAGCTTTAAGCTAATGTTTCACATTAAATCAGAGCCAACTAACATGAGAGAAAGACTTTAAGAGTCAATCCAGCCAGAGAAAAACTGATGTGACAGCATTTTATTTGCTGATATTTATATTGCAATGCATTCATTCAGTGCTCTGGTGAAAGGACCATGTTGGACCCCCATAATGAGCCGCTAATTAAGGTGTAATGTCGTGTAACTTTGCACGTGTGCATCAAACTTATAATCCACTGGAAAAAAAAAATCTTTCTAAACTTTACTTTGGAGCAGATTTACCAAACTTGATATTTGTCTGGTGGTTTCATGCATGATTTTTACATCCTGGTGACCACTGACACATTCATTTACACCGGAGCTTCAAAATAAAAGCCCAAAAAGTGCTTGTTTGTAGAAGGACTTTGAACGATATCAATATTTGGCCGATATTTCGGAGTTGTTTGCAGATTTATAGGCAGTAAACCAGCAAATGATTTAGGAAAGGTAAGATGAGAAGCCCTCCCTGAGAATGGTTCTTCCTGTTAAAAGGGTTTTTTTTCTTACCACTGTCTCATCGGGAGTCGTCTGATTGTTGGGGTTTCCCTCTATTATTGCAGGGGCTTTACCTTACAACATAAAGCACCTTGAAGCGACTGTTGTTGTGATTTGGTGCTATATAAATAAAATTGAATTGAATTGCGGTACACCTGTAATTTATCAGAGGAATACTGCTGACAACAGCGATTGGGAGGTATTATTGTCTCCAGAGTAATACAAATTGTACCTCTGAGCTGGTAGTACGCCTGGTGGCTGGCGATCACCTCACTGATGGTCTCCTGGGGGCAGATTCTCACCCCGGAGTGTAAAAACACGGACCTCTTGGATCGGCGTAGCTCCGGTTCAAACCCTGAACTTTTGGTGAGGGCGGGCATCTTGAGCAGCTGCGCCAGTCCCGCCGGGCCGACGGCCTCCATCTTCACCCCCGAGTCCATCCTTCCGTCGCCCTCTGAGCCAGGCAAAGAGAGGAGGTAAAAAAATAACTTCAGGGTCAAAACGCAGTCAGTGCAGAGCAGATCGCGGTCAGATCCAAATCCCTGGCATTTGTTTAGAGCAACAGATGGGTGGTGTTTACTACAAAGGGCAGCGCAGCTTATGTCACCAGATTTAAACAACATTTGAAAACAGTCGAAATCGGATTTAGAGTCATTTTCTGCCACTGGCGACACAAAAGACGCTGCCTGATTTAAACCCCACCCGTCTGGTACTACAAGAGGCTTAAAACAAACAGGAGAAGAAGCGCGGAGCTGCAGGAGAGGAATCAGAGCCCAATGCAGTGAAGAGCAGATAAAACACCAGCTGCTGCTACACTGCTGTGGTAAATAAACAGATGCCAGATATTTTAGAGAAAAACACACATCGTGACGAGTCAAACGCAGACTGATGGAGCAGCGTCACGACCACAGTGACACCACCACCTGTCTGATTTACTCTGCAAAGAGTCAGAGTCAGTCCATAAACCAAAAAGCCTTGATTAGCATTTCAGTAATTAGACAGATCCACATTACATTTGATATTTTCTGTCTCCAGTCATTACAAACTGAATATTCTGAGCTTTGGACGACTAGTTTCTGACATTTAATAGGCAAAACAACTCTTTAAGAGACGATGAAAGTAGTTCTGGTCATTTCAAAAACAAAAATTACTTATCCAAGTCTGATAAGTCCAGAACAGGGGACACAGAGACTTTAGCAAAGGGAAAATCTTGATCTGCTCCCAATAGGACAATGCTGAAACACCTCAGATGAGAGCCCAGACACCCTTCAGTGTCTTTGAAAAATAAAGCGTATAGTTAGGGCTGGATCAGGTGAACCTGATTCCTCCCTTAGTTATGCTGCAATAGGTGTAGGCTGCTGGGAGATTCCCATGATGCACTGGGTGTTTCTTCTTCAGTCACCTTGTGTCTATACACCCCTCTGCATTTAATCATTAGCTCTTATTAATCTCTGGCTCTCCCTGAACCAGGTAGTGACTGCGATTTCTTACGGTTAAAAGGAAGTTTTTTCCTTCCCACTGTCGCCAGGTACTTGCTCGAAAGGGGGGGTTGTTTGATTGCTGGGCATTTCTCTGTATTATTGTAGGATCATTACCTTAAAATATTAAGTGCCTTGAGGCAGTTCTTGTTTTGGAGGTATAGACATAAAACTGAATTAAATTTGCAGGAAGCTCATTTCTGTCGCTATCGATTAAACCTATCGGACAGTTATAGCAAACAGAGTCGTTGTCTGAATCCTTCGTTGTGCCAAACACACATATGTACTTTCTTCACCACATCACTGCAGATCACCAGTCTGCTCTCTCCTTATTCCCTCACTCATAAGCAAAGACCTCAAGATACTTTACCTCCTGCACTTCAGGCAGAAACTCCTTCCCAACCTGGAGTGGGCACTTGAAGGTGCCAGTTCTCATCCCAGTCGCTTCACACTCGGCTGCAAACTGAGATTTAAAAACCAACGAACCCGACACCTTCTGCTCTCCAGGTGTGCTCATAACTTCTGTACATGAAAGTTATGAAGAGACTCGATGACAGAGGGCAGCCCTGGCTCATCCTAACACGTACAGATGTTCAGTGTAACGTAGGTTAATGTTTCTGTATGAAGTCAGGACCAGCAAACTCATATACAAGAATCATATCCAATATTCTACATCGCATTTATTACCAGTCGTCTTCAAATAGCACTTTTATAGAACAAACGTCTTACAGTTGGCAACCACCATGTTTCCCAAGAGGAAGATAATGAAGAAGAATTTCATGCTGTTGGACATTAGCAGCGAAAAACATCCTGACTTGAGATATTTTCCACAGCAGTACCTCCTCACACAGGAAACAGTTCACTACAGATGTTTTCTCACTATTGGAAATATAAACTGATTTATAATAAACATCTCCTCACATGACTGCAGCTGATTGCAGAAAAATGAGAAAGGAGTGAAAGAAAAGCAGTGACATCACAGGATTAATTTTTAAAAAAAAAAGGTTGTCACTTCTACGGGACACGTCATCAAAGATGTCCTCTGAAAGCAAACGCACAGCTTCATGGCTACGAGCTGGTTAAACAGAGTCAGAGAGTATTTTATATCCGACAGTTTTTGTGTTCTAGCTCATAAGACAAACCTGAACTTTTAGACACCACGCCAGCATGTTACCAGCTTGTTAGCAGCATGTTACCAGCTTGTTAGCAGCATGTTAGCAGGTTGTTAGCAGCATGTTAGCACCGTGTTAGTAGCGTGTAAGCAGCATGTTAGCAGACACAGCATACAAACAGAGCAGTTTAACTCTAACATCACTGCCCAGATCTGAGGAGACTGGATCCACACTTTGTTCCCTCAGTGGTCTCATTCAGAGGGTGAAACCTCTGGAAGTTCTTAGATTGACTTGTTTATCATCACAGCCGATTTTTACATCCTCCCCTCTGGCTGCCTCGGTTAGTTACACAACAATCACTTGACAAATCTTTATATTAAAATGTCATGGGCATGACTGCAGAGCACAACAACGTAGGCATCAAGATTTGTGACTGAGATTTGTGTTCTCAGAGGCGGGTCCCTGAAAGGTTTTAGGTTATCGGTGTCTGTTGAAGTGTCAGCGGTTTGAAGGTTGGTATGAAATGATCCTTCTAAAGACGCTGACTTTCTGTGACCTCCTAACACCCTGCTAAACAAGACATATCCTGTTTTTTTTTTTCTTGTTTCTGACAGACGTTAACTTTGGACCTTAACGTTTATTTTAGTTAAACATACGTAGATGACAATAACATTTTACATGTGTGATATTTTTTTGCAAAGAAAATAAATCGTCATGAAGGAAGCTGCAGCGTTACAGCTGAATGCAGAAGAAAGTCTTCAGGATATGTTATGAAGCATTAATGTGACTACATCCTCAGTATCCTTCTAACTGTAAACGTCATAATCGTTAAAATTTATGAATCCTGACATCTTCTGAACACCGAAGCTTTTACTATCTGCCCTGACGGTGAATGTAGGATGTAAAAGTATTTAAATACTTCACTTCTGAGTTTGCTCTCATCAGATACCGTTTTCTATCCAAAGAAGCTGCAGTGTTTAAAATGTCCAGGTTAATTTTGATGATGTGCTTTTTATGCAGCATTAATGTGACTAAATTCTTCCGTATCAGTGTGGACATTAATTCTGGGCTTCAGTTTGAAGGAGCAGTAATACCTGCAAATGATGCAGTATGTGTTTTTAATAAACAAGGAAACATCGGGAAAAACAGAAACTGATGAATCAAAGATATTAAACCTGTGAGTGATGCAGAAATGTTTCTAAAGGTTTCTAATGACTGAACAGAGAAAGTTACCACCACAAAATTACACCAATAAAACCTTTTTGTGTTGAATATTTTATAAAACTGTCTGGTGCTGCACCTAGCTCCATGTTTTTGACCTTTTCTTCTGATTCTCTCTATGTTCTTGTTTCCAAACCTCCACCTATCGCTCACATTCACTTTGGGCACATGGCGTGATCTTTCCCTACATTAATCTGTGCGAGTCCTTCAGCGTTTCTCTGTTTTGTGTTTATCTGCTGCACGGAGCAGAGCCGAGTTCAGCGTTTGCCTTACAGTCATTGCTCAGGGTCGACTCTCTCCTTCAGGCGCCCACACACACTAAAACTGGAAGCACTCGGTGTACCAGAAGGACGCTCCTAAACAAGAGGTTTGTTGTAGATAAATTTAGGACAGCATGAGTCAAAGTGAGGGTTGTAATTCATCGGGCTGCTTTTGGGAGAAATAAACAGCCTGAGAAATGTTTTGAAGTGAAGGTGAACTTTGTTTTATAACTTTGATTATCAGCCCCTCTTCTGTCAGATTTTTAGCTTTCTTTCTTTCCTGAATAAGTGAGGAGAGAAAGCTGTAATTCAAATTGTCAAGCTGTCAGCACGCCAGCCATGAATCTACTGAAACTGCCATTATCTGTTTCTGCATTTCCATTTGCATTGAGGACATGTTTGCACACACATAAATGGAGGAAGGCAAACTTCTTGTGGTGTCATCATGCATTTAAACTGCCTTTTTGGTATCCTCGGGGGAAAGTGACAGTCCAACTCCACGATGACTTCACAGCCAAGTACTTACGCAATCGTAATAGGCTTTGCTTCACATTGTGACCAAGTTTAGTACAAGTATAGATAGCCTTACTCTTTAAACCCTCATATCTAACCTCTCTGTTTGGAAAGAATAAAAAATGAACCAACGAGGCTCACCTTTAATCACGGCAGCCTGCGGAGCGACGGCGAGCAGCAGAGCAAGTCCAAACGCCCAAAGCATCATGAAGGACGGTCTCCTGAAATGTGAACGTCAAAGTAAATTCAGCAGCACGAGGGGAGGTGGCAGCGGAGAGGAGGGGGCTCCTCTGGCTCAGGTGGAGATCATGGGCGCCGACCGACCTCACGTCATTCAGGGGAACCTGAGCGGCTGCTGAAACGCTCCCGATGAATTCCAGGATGCGTGTGGAGGCGTAAACCGATCCAGAACAGGACCTGCTGCAAAGTGTGGCAAGAGTGACGAGGTTAAAAAAGTAGGCACTGTTTCTGGAATAATCTGTTTATCTACTGCTCAGACATAATCCGTCTTTACCCCGCAGCCCTCGCAGCGCAGGCGTCATCCTGTTAGTGGCTTTCTGGGGGCATCTGTCAACCGCGATGACCAGTTTGCTCGACGCACCCCCTCCTGGCCCAGCTGGACACGCCGCGCCACGGTTCCCCGGCTGCTTTCAAGCAAGGCATCCTGCAGGCCTCACCGCTCCGAGTGGTCCTCATGAGCACATCACATGTCTGCACAGACTCACGGTGCTGGACCTTTGAATCTTTGCTGATGTTTTTCTGTTTCGTTCGGCTGTTTCCTGCATGTTTCTGTCTCTGGACTTCATTGTTTTAATTCAAAAACACGATCGCTGCACAAAACTGTGACAACCGTCGGGCTCAGAGGAATAAATGAATACTTAAATCCTCCGCTCAATGTACTTTCATGCCTTTGTTACAAATCCAATAAGTCCAGAAGCTTATGCCATCTCAGGGTTAAAGTCCCAGGAAGCTCCAGATAAATGATGTTTGTTCCACAAGTGCAGAAGTCCTTTAAAAGGAAATCTGACTCCGACACATGAAAATGAATGATTTTAGATCCGAGAGCAACTGAAACTGCACAGCGCGCAGAGCCTCGGGATGAAAAGAAGAAATACGATCAATCGTCTTACTTCAACACAGTAAAAAACATTAACATATTAACAACTCTGCTCTTTTACTTTGAAATTATGATGTTTCTTCCTACAAAATAAAACTAATTTAAAACCTTTAAATTCCTTCTCACCATCTTATCTGTAGCACTTTTATTTTTATATTCTGCTTAATTAATAAATTATCTGAATTTAAATTTTACTTTTTAGAGTTCAGAATATGGATCTGTTTAATATTAATTTTCTCAAATATCTGATGTGAAAGTTTTTATTTAATCTGCCTGTAAAGAAGCCGTTTACAGAAATCTGACTCTGGAAAAAGAGAAAACAATCTTGTAGATCAGAGAGAGGGACAGAGCCTCTGTATGAAGTTTATGTACACGTTGTTGTAATTCAAGCATACGTGAATAGTTTTCTTTATATGTTGTCATATTTTCTTCCATTAAATTACTGTGACATTTAAAGCCCTGAAAAACATGAACGTGCTAACTGTTATCACTAACACAAACATTTAAAATCCTTTTGTTCACAACAAATATGAAAAATAAACCCACTTTAAAACAAAAGTCTTTTTTTACTACTTTTTAAGTTTTCTAAGCCGATTAATGAATAAATTATGTGTAGACATATTTTACAGTTTTCGATTCAAAACTTTTCTTTTTAATTAGCCGACTTTTACTTAGTTTCACCAAATAGTGCAAAAATGTAAATCACAGATTTGGTTAATATTCACTTTAGAAAGACACAAACCGCGATCAGATCTAAATTTCTGCTCTCGAACAGACTGTCAGAAAAGTGTCAAAACCCAAAAACATGTATACATACAGTATATAAAAAAATACTTTTATATTCATCTTATAAAAACAATGAAAAAAACCAACAAAATATAGTCGCACTGGAGAAGCTGCAGGCAAACACTGTCAGATATGTCATCACGTTACTCAGATAAAAGGCTTAAACTGATCTAATTCTTTTAGTTCTCTCACAATGGTTTAATATTTAATGAGTGAAAAATTAGATGAAACTTTCCCAAAGGACATGCTGACAGATCATAATCTCCCTTTTTTTCCATCCAGCAACCAAAAAGAAAAAAAATAAAATCACTCTGAGGCTGGAACCAGATTATTTTAGACTGTCTTGCTTAAAAAGAGAGAAAAACTAACTACCAAATCTTTGTTCGGTAACTTGTCTGCATTTTTATTTTCCTGAACTGGTGCCTTTACTTTGCTCTGTCCAAACACTGCAGCACTAAACCAAACTTCGTGCGACTTTAACACATGAAACCAAACCTAAAAACTTCACACTGTTTCGAATGGCTGTGAACTTCAAACCTCTTTCCTTCAGGTGAACACGACTGATGAAAGGTGGAGTGAGGCTAACGGCTGGGGGGAGCGAGGGGGGGAGGGATTGTGTCTCTTTGAGGATCTGGAGTAAAAATAAAACTTCTTGCTTTGAGGAAGACATACAGCCTGTGCACTTTCATACGTGAGGCTTCTGATGTTTTCTGGTGACCTCTGTGACGAGCAGAGATGGGGGAAAGTTGAAGGTCTTAGCTTATTGTAGGTCAGCTGGAGCTTAGACATCGCCAAGTTGGGCCATATCTGAAGAGCCGTGCAAAAGAAGATTAGAAATTGCTTTTAATCTGTAATCCGGTGCCTGTTTTACTGTCCAACGCAGCCTGTGTGTTTCACTGCTGCCAGACTGAAGCACTGGGATTAGCAGCTGTAACCCCCCACCCACACCCACCCACGCACCCACCCACACAGAAAAGGAAAATAAAATAAAAATATTAAAGAAAAAATAAAAAGCAAAGTATTTATTCATGTTATTTACCTAATCTCTCCTCTGCTCTCTGATTCACAGAGTGTGTGCAGACTGAAGCAGATGAATGAATAAAAACAAAGTTAGTCCATATGAAACCGAACACGACGGCGTTGAGGTCAAACACGAGTGGTTTCTGTTATGCTGAGCTGCATATTTGAATTGTACGACTAGCCAGCCTGCTGTCATTCCTCAGTTTGTTGATCATAGTCCTGATCGGTGTGCGGACAGATGATGAAACCGTGCATCATCATGTTCGCTCTGGACTCGTGGCGCCTGCTTTCAAAAAGCTCAGCAAAAACACTTCGGCCGAGGCTTCAAAATAGCTGACATCACAGCAGCTGCAACGATGACTCAAACTCAGTCCATTCTCTCCTGATTATAAAGCTGCAGGTCTGCAACAAAACAAAGTGATTTACTCCACGTTCCGGTCCTCTGAAGCACAACTTCTGGTACTCTTGTTGATTATTTGGCATGTTGTGCTTTGACCTGGACTCTCAGGCTTTTGTAGCACATGTGTTTTACTTCCCGTACTTTGCTTTGTGCTTGACTTTGATGTAGTTCATTTAAAGTGAGTCCAGCGGCAGCTCAGAGTCCATTAAAGCCTTTCTGCTCTTAGTGATAACACTTCACTTGTAGCATTGTCTGCCAATCTCTCCTCCATCCCCCACAGCTGTTTTATCTAATAAAGCCGAGGAGCTCTCAGGGAGCCGCTAATAAAAGTTTCACTTTGCACATTAAAATCCAGCTCCGCTTATCACCGCATTACATTTAAAGAAAAACCCTCCTCTCAGGGCTCAGACTAAATACACTCTGACATTTGATTAAATACTGAAATATTCACAGCTGATACTCAGCTCTGTATTCATGGCAGCAAAATGAAAATGAAAGGGAGAGATAAGCAGAAGTCTCTGTCAGGTCTCAGGCACTTTAAGAAAATAGGTGAAATTATTTGGTATTCAAATAGGAGTTCCTTGTGATTTGGGCTGATTTTAATCAGAGGAGAAATGTGCGGATGCTGGTTTCCAGATTACCGCGGCGTCACTGGGTGAATCGTCTCAGATGGCCCGTCTCCCACTGAATCTTACTATGGTGAAATCCAGACAAGAATGGCAGATAATCCGGTTAGTTCAGTCTGTCGAGCTTCTCCGTTTAACCTTTCACCGCTAAAAATAACACCCGAGACTCCCCCGCAGGCTCGACATCACACAAACAACAACAACAACACCGCTGCCGCGGGCCACAGGGCGATCTTCTGTTTCTGACCCGAACCCGCCCTGGATCCGTTTAACCGAATAACTCTACATGTCATTTACTTATAGACACATTGGTAGAATCAGAGTTCATAACAGTCGCCTGACGCACAGTCGAAGCTCACAGACTACGTAACCTTCGATCCGCGACACACCTCAGTGTGAAACTAGTGGCCTGGACACTGTTTCTCATTAGGAACAGATAACTGTAAAGAGCCCATCTTTAAAACTGTTGCAGTACATGTTTGTCTTTCTGCAGCCAGTCAATAATTATTTATCCAGACAGCATCTTCAGCTACAGTCTGCTACATAAGCTTTTAGACAGCAACACTTTTGTTTCTATATTTGCCTCTGTAAACCAACACAGAAAATTTTAAATCAAGCATTCAAGATGTGACTGAAATGCAGACCTTCAGCTTTAATTAACAAGAGTATGCCATGATATGTTTAAGATTTACAGACATTTTTCTACACAATCCCCCATCCATTTTCTTAAAAAGAAATGGCTAAACTAACATAATTTTAAATGTAAGAATTGTTTTTTATATACTTGGTTGAAATCCTTTGTGTTCAGTGACTGTCTGAAGTCTAGAACCCATGGACTTTACTGCAGTCACCACCGGTTGTTGCTTGTTTGTGGGTGTCTCTGTTTTCAGTTTTCCATTTAATACCTGAATAACTTGCTCTGTTGGTTGAGATCAGGGGAGTGACTTGTTCATTTCTTTCCTTTGAGAAACTCTTGGGTTCCTTTTGTTTGTTTGCACTGATTTGGAAGCTGTACAAGTCCGTTGTGGTGAAAAGAGAGCTGAGTGTAAAAGCGGTCGATCTACATCCCTACCCTCACCTATGGTCACGAGCTGTGGGTAGTGACCGAAAGAACAAGACTGTGGATACAAGCGCCGGAAATGAGCTTCCTCCGAAGGATGGCTGGCCTCTCCCTTAGAGATAGGGTAAGGAGTTTAGCCATCCGGGAGGGGCTCAGAGTAGAGGTGATATTCCTCCACATCAAAAGGAGCCAGTTAAGGTGGTTCTGGCATCTGACAAGGATGCCTACTGGGCCTCAGGTCAGTGTTTGTTTGGGTCATTATTCATCCGTTATGTGAAGCTCTGTCCAATCAGTTTTGCTGTATTTGGCTGAATCTGAGCAGAGAGTACAGCCCTGAAAACTTCACAGCACATCCCGCTGCTTCTATCAACTTCTATCTTTAAACTCCAGTGATCCGGTTCCACCGGCAGCCATTCATGCCCATGTTATAACAATATCTCCACCATGTTTGAAAGATGATGTGATATTCTTCACATAATGAGCTGGTTCACTGCTTCTCCAGACCTTTCTCTTCCTATCATTCTGGTACAAGCTCATCTTGGTTTTATCTGTCCAAAGAATTTTCTCCAGACCTGTGCAGCTCTTTACATGTTTCTGATGAAGTGTAACCTGACTTTCCTGAGTGTAAACAAGTATTTGCATCTTCTTGTCAATTCTGTATTTCCATTTGAGAAGGGTGTAATGGCAGAGAGGCCGGAGCGAGAGAGTGGACCCAAATGGCAGACTCAGATGGAGGCAGGCAACTTGGCTTGGATGTGAAAACTTTATTACACAAAAACTCAATACTTAGGGATACTAAATGTGACGAGAAAGCTATGACTGGAATCTGGTGCTTGCAACTAAGAACAGGTAAACAGGCAATGGGTTGTGGTTCCAGGCTGGTGAACAGAGTAACTGAAAAAGAGGGAAAGAGGAGTCAGGCGGTTCACTGGTGAGAGGTCCAATATATGAGTGAGAGTATTATTTTGCCTTACTTGCCCGCAGTCCGGTTGTTGTGTGGGGGGGAGAAGCTGATGGCAAGGTCTGGGTGAGTGCTCGTTAATCCTGAGATCCTAGTGGATCTGAGAGATGGAGGCAGGGAGGCAGGCAGGCGAAATAGTGAACCACAATGCATGGATGGTGGCTGTGGTGGATTGCGAGTCCAGCGTCCAGGTGAGTGTTACCAACGGTTAGACATAGAAGGGTGATCTGAGGAAAGATAAAGCACAGGAGATAACAGTTAATTTACTAGAGTCTTATAACTTTACAAGAACTTGAACTTGGTGGCCTGGCTCTAACGGGTGTTAGCAGATAATCTGGCGATGATTCAGTGAGAACGCTGGACTTAAATACAACCACGGAATTAGTGACAGGTGTGTCGAGGGACTGCCGAGGCTCCATCCGTAGGCGGAGAAACCCAGCCACTCACCCGGATCGTGACAAGGGTCTCTTGATTGTAGACTTTGACAGTAATACTCCTGCCTCCTCAAAGGTCTTCTTGACTTAGTTAGATGGTGTGAAGTTGTTTTTTTTCATCATGGAAATAATTCTGTCGTCATCCACGGTAGTTGCCTTGTGTGGTTTTTTGGCGTTGCTGAGCTGCTCAGCACATCGATGCTTTTTAACAATGTATCTGATTGTTGATGTCAAGCCACATCAAGTTTCTGTGTAACCACAAAACAGTAAATGTCCCAATTTTGGTACTTAGGTTTTTATCTGCTGCACAGAAACTGTTTCCCAACATATTTTGACATTTACAGTGAGCAGATATACTGGAGTGCCTTGCGTCAGTTAAGTCTATGAGTGGGAACCTGATATGTGTATGATGGCAGTATTTCTTACTTTCCTCTGTTCTGGCACTGCAGAGTTCTTCTTCAGGGTTCAGACTCTACTTTAAAACACCTCCAACAAAGAAATCCTAGAGGTGGTGGTAAGGAGATCACCAAACTAAGCCCCCCATCTGTTCAGCAACACCTGGAAGCTAATCTGTTGCTCTGTTCCTCTGCACACACAGCATCTATTTCCTGTCACCGTCCTGCTTCCTTAGTAGCTCTGTAATGAATGCAGAGGAAAGGACCCAAATGCAGGACATTTGGAGGCCGAGTACAAGTTCAAAATCCAAGTCTTTAATCAGAGGCTGGCAGTGAGGCAAACAACCCAAAAAGAGAGCAGGCAAAGAGGCCGAGTCCATAAAAACATCTCTGAGGGTCACACACAAAGAGAAGAACAAAAGATTCAGGAAAACAGCCTCTCTCTCTCTCTCTCTCTACTTATTACTGCATTTCCTTTGCATACAACTGTCTGCTATCCACCTCACATCCTGTGATGTTGCATGATTTCACAAAGCATGATCAAACACAGCTCTGACAGACGGCTGGAAGGACAGACTCATTTGTATACAGTTTGAAGCATCGTGCGTTGAGTCCTGCTGTCACTGCACTTTCTGAGTCACTGAACTTTGTGTTGCCAACCTTCATAACATTCAGAAGATTAAGCTGTTTTATAACTCATGTCTGTCCGTGACCTTGGAGGGGAAGGAGAATCAGCATCGTTACTTTTTCTCAGGAATCAAACTCGTGTTACTGAAGCCTGCTGCTACAACACCTCTGGGTTTTTACAAGAAGTGAAGAGGACTTCAATGAGCTCAGCTGTTACAACAGTGGCTCACGTTTCCTCCGCTGAGACTGGCTCTTTCCCATGACACCACACAGACGTGTGTCATATACGTTAAAGCTGCTACTGTTTGAACATCTGAGCAGGTCAAGTGGAATTTAAAGCAGAGATCCAAGAATCCAACTTATTCCAGCTCCAATACAACAGGTTACCTGCTGATAGTAAGCACTGATCTGAGACCAGCTGTATTCCTCACTGTGAGGAAGAGAGTGGGAATCCTTTAAATGTGTCAAACAACATCAAAAGTGACTTAAAAACCTTTCTAAAATATAATCTAACCAATAAATACACCCAACAATATAAAGTTGGGGTGAGATACTGAAAGAAAAATGGATCAAGACAAAGAAAATAAAAATTAATTTCAGCTCAGGGTGAGAGTCTTCACAGTCTCACTGTGAGTTAACCTCCTCACACACGAGGTGGAGCAGAAAGCAATAGGAGACGGAAAATAACAGAAATCAATGTGACAACAACAAGAGATTATGTTACTGTAAGTGCAAAAAAGGCATTTCAACAGGTTTAACACCAGGCGGGAGAATGAGAGCGAGCATGAGTAAGAGGCTTTTTTTTTTGGAGTGTTTTGTTTAGAAACATTTGCAAACACAAAAAAAAGACAAAAATGTATAGCAGCACCAAAACTCAAATATATGTAAATTACTGGATATGTGCATCTCGAAGGTAAAAATCCCTGATTTGACAATGTAGTGTAGTGGCTTTGAAAAGAATGATTTCCTTCTTAGTTTGCCAATGACTAAGTGTACCTGTAGTCTTGGGGTTTATTATTTATCACTGGCTCATGTCTCCCTGCAAGCTGCTGGAGAACTTTTACAACCAGTCTGAAGTGTAAAGCATCTAAAATTTATATAAAACATGAATAAAGTCTATGCCAGGGTGCTGGAAAGGAGAGTCCGTCCCTTTGTCGAACCTCAGATACAGGAGGTACAATATGGTTTTCATCCTGGTTGCAGGGCACTGGACTAGCTTTTTACCCTCCCGAGGATACTTTAGTGCGTATGGGAGTTATATTCGGCAAAAAGTTGGACTTGTTCCCGGCGGGTGCTGGACTCCCTGTTGTTGAAACAATTTGGAGGAGAGTGTGAAGCGGTGGGAATGAGGGTCAGCACCTCCAAATCTGAGGCGATGATCCTCAGCTGGAAGAAGCTGGAGTGCCCACTCTGGGTCAGGGACGAGTTACTGCCCCAAGTGGAGGAGTTTAAGTATCTCTGGGTCTTGTTCACAAGTGAGGGGAGAGGGGAGTGAGAGATCGGCAGACAGATTAAGAGACAGAGGTGAGCGTAAAAGCGAAGCTCTCGATTTACTGGTCGGTCTACGTCGCTACCCTCACCTATGGTCACGAGCTGTGGGTAGTGACCAAAAGAACAACATTGTGGATACAAGAGGCAGAAATTAGCTTACCCTGAAGGGTGGCTGGCCTCTCCCTCAAAGATAGGGTGAGGAGTTCAGCCATCCAGGAGGGCCTCAGAGTAGAGGTGATACTCCTCCACATCAAAAGGAGCCACTTGAGGTGGTTCCGGCATCTGACAAGGATGCCTCCTGGGTGCCTCCTTGGTGAAGTGTTCCAGGCATCTCCCACCGGAAGGAGGCCCCGGGGCATACCCAGGACATGCTGGAGAGATTGTATCTCTCTGCTGGCCTGGGAACGCCTTAGTGTTTCCCAAGACAAGTTGGAGGAGGTGCCCAGGGAGAAGTGTTCTGAGCCTTTGGTTAGGCTGCTGCCCCCTTGACCCAGCCCTCTTCAGGTGAGTAAACTGGACCTTTTCACTGTGTTTCTTAAATTTTCTGGCTAATAAAATGCAATGAAGAACACACTGTCCAAAAACTTAGTGCTTTAGTCTTGGATTCAATTAATCCATTACTTAGCATTAATTAACCATGTCTGTGCACTGGACTTGTACAGTTCATAATGATAAGCGATCCATAAAAAGCAACTTCAGGCTCCAGAAAAACCGAACTGGCAGAGGCTAACACACCAATGCTGACGTCATAGGTGATATCATCTACAAACTTTTTAAATTTACTTTGTCCAAGAAAAAATATGTATTCAATATAAAAAAAAATCAAAAAAATCCCCCCCAAAAATTAGCAAATTGTGGAATAAAATGTGCTTGGTATGAAAAATGTGCATAATAACCACCAGGCATTCATCTCGACAGCTTCCATATGAACACTTGACATCTGATCCAAACTGAGAGATGCACAGTAAATATCACTTGGCGGCTGCACTAAGTTGTTGATGAATACCTAATACTGGAAAATGCTGAGAGTTGTCACATCAACCCAATTAAGATGTAATTGAGTCGGCGCGCTTCATCATTAGCACATAATTTGCCATTTATACACTGCATATTTACGCTTTAAAGTGATTAACTTGACAATAAATTGCCCTCTGGGTCTTATCTGCACACTTGGCGTGGGCCAGAAGCACAGACTGCATTAACCCGACAGATCAGCAGTCAGATGAAAACGAGCTGTGCAGAGAGGGTAAACACGGAGAACGAGGACTGTTTACTCGGCAGATAGTCCAGAAATCAGTGTGTGTGCGCGCGTGTGTGTGTGTATGTGTACACATTATTTAGAATAAAATATTTTACAACTTATAAATGAAGTTATGGTTTTTAAGATATTTCTGTTATTTTTGTTTTTTCTTCCTTTGAGTCTTTACACTCTGCCAAGACATCTGGTGTTCACCTGTCTGTCTTTGTATGCCTGTCTGTCTTCATGTCTCTGTTTTCCTCTTTTATTTTGTTGTTTGAACAACAAAGAGTATTTCCGGTAATGACAGCATATCTGACACTGCTACATGTGAGAAAGGTCGACTTCAAAGAACAGCTTTAAAATGACTAAAACAGATATTTTTACTCACTAATCTCAACTCAGTAACCAATAAAGACAAAGTGAAATGTATTTTTAGAAAGCTGGTATAGGCTCTGGAGCTCTATCCATTTGGCTTTTCGGTCACCTCTCGTGGCTGAGAGTTTTAAACTTCTTCCATCTCACCGTTATTGAGGTCACTGTGCTGCTGGGAACACTCTGAGCCTTAGAAATGGTTTCAGACCCTTAACCTGATCTATGACTCACCACAGTTTTATTGTGGAGGTCTGCAGAGAGCGTTTTCGCTTTAATGCAGTCCAAAATGTGAACCCTCTGATACACAGAGTGTCTCCAACCCCTTAAGTGTGGCACATTGAGTCTTCAGTCAGGTTCTGCATATCAGCGATAAACAAAGCAAATGGGACGCATCTCACCAAACAGCAAAGGGTCTATAAAACACCTCTGTGGGTTATTAAACTTGGAATGCAGGGGGGAAAAATGCAATTTTTTTCATCTGAAATTAAGTACATGCTTAGAATCAGTGCAGAACCTGATGGGGTCTGAATACCTTCTGAAACAACTGTAGCCTATGAAATATGAGAGTTCTGCACAGATGGAGAGATGTATTGTATTACTGTAGGGTCTGTAGGACTGCTGTTGTGATTTGATGCAATGTACATCAAATTGAATTGAACTGAATATTAAACCACATAAAAAAAAGTTTAGTTTTCATGTATTATTCCTGAATTTTTGTTTGATTATTTTTGCTGTTTGAGTTATGTTCTTTATGCATTTTGAGTTCAGTTAGTTTTGTGATCTAGTTTCTGTTCATGTTTCTGGTTCCTTGTTTCAATTACCTGCCTCCCTGTCTCTGTTTCTGTTTGGTTATTTCCTGTTTTTTACATTGTTCGACCTTTCTCTTGTGTGAAGGGAATTAATTTTTGCTTCCCCTTTTTCATTGTCTTTGAGTAGTTTCAGCTGTGTCTTGTTACTCTGGTGTTTCCCAGCTCCCTGATTTGGTTGCTTTAAGGTCCTTGTTGTTTATATGCCTGCCTGAGTGTTTTCCTCGGGTGAATTTTCACCTAAATGAAGGTTTGTTTATTTTAATCATTCTTTGAGTCTGCATTTGGGTCAACATTCAACTCGTATCATAACACCTAAATATCATTCAGCTGGTGTTTAGATAGTCTCATCCCACAGTTAGGCAGGATCTCAATTCCAGCTGCAGGTGGCCACAGTAGTGCCTGTCCCTTTCATTTCTCTTTCAAATTTTTCAACTCTGGGTTGTGGGGGCAGCAGCCAGAGAAGGCAAGACCTCCCTCTGACCATCCCTCAGAGGCTTGTATCATTTTCTTACGGTCACTGTCAATATCAAGATGTTACAGGTGAGAGTGGGAATGCAAATCAAATGGTGAATAAACAGCTTTGCCTTCATGCTCAGTTCTCTCTTCACCACAGCAGACCAGCACAGCATTCACATCAGAGACAATGCATCATATCTTAATCTGATGCTTCACTCTCCTCGTCCAGTTGAAGCTCTCGAATGTGGCAGAGGGCAGGTGGAGGGCTGACGACCACATCGAGCTCACAAGGTACCAGCCATTCCTGTAGCTCAAGATGGTTTAGTTGAACCCCGTCAACTGGATGAGAGTCATCAGAGCAGCAGCCAATTTTTCATTCATTTTATAAGATATTACCCAACTTACAATCCACTGCAGTTCATAACTTATTGCCTGTATAACAACAAATGTGCCCTAGACTTTAAGCACAGTTTGGATGGAGATCCTCTTCAATACTGTAGGAGGTGAAGCGATATTTGTCAACTGACAGAAGGATGCTTCACCTCATGAGCGCATAGTTCTTTCGGTCAGACGAGCTAAAACCTTTCTTGGCACTTTGAAGTCACGCCTATCTTGATCACAAAGTTGTTCACATACTTTTAGGAAGTTGGGTTATTTTTTTTAGTGGGATGTCTGAGATGATATCCTCTTGGATACTGACATATAAGCTTGCCTTTTTACATGTGAGTAATTTGGAGTTATCCTAAAAGGAAGTCCCAATAATTATGGCTGCATCCAAATTATACAGCTTATATGAAAAAATACAATATGGACAAAAGTATGTCCACGGCCTGAAGTCCTGTTGAACCATTGTTTATTGTCAAAAAGCATGCATGTATTATTTATAAATGTATTTAAGTGTCCTTTGTGCACACACATGTATATGCTCCTCATCCTGCCATAATTGCAGTCTAATTCTGGGGGAAACACTGGCCTCTTAAATACTGTTTATTGGGAAAACCAAAACAGTGAATCCAAAATACTTAACAGATACTGGTGTCTGATTAAGAAAACGCAATCAATACACCTCCAGAAAATAGTCCATTGATATGCAAACCTGATCCAAAATGAAGCACAGTTTAACTTCTGCTCTCTGCCACTTTATCAATGAGGGCAATTAAAGCAAAGCCTGACCCAGACGACCTGCTATTACGAGCCATTTTATTAGTTTAAGAGTGATTAATGGACACAAACCTTTAGTGACTGCTGGTGTAATGAAGTAAGGACGTACTCTCACTGTCTTCCTGCTTTCTCTGGGACATATTTATTCACTTTAAGTTCCGGGAGGTTGATGAAACACCTCTGTCATCCACCCATTGTCACGCTCTGGAAATCTTTTGTTGTAATTTTTGTTTCTGATATGAAAGTCAGCGAGCGAGCTTTAAACTACTTTGTGCCGCTCGGTGTGTGAAGATGTTCGTCTCGGCTCCTGAAAAGTTGACATTTGAGAGGAAAGTCATTCGTCAGAGCAGAAAAATGTTCCCACATCCGGCAGCCCGAGTCGAGAAAAACTCTAAATTACTGGGTGTGAAAAGTATTTTTAAAGGCCAGCAGAGAAGGAAAGGGTTTTATAATGAAGCAGCTGAAATGTGAAAAAATTGTGGTGAATGTGAAAGAAAATCTGGCCCTTCACGATTCACGTATCTGGTTAGGTTGCCTCCTGGACGATTCCAGGCATGCCCAACTGGGAGGCCATGGTGTACCCCATCTTATAACACTTGGGGTCCCTCACAAGGAACTGGAAAAGGTTGCTGAGGAGAAGGATGTCTGGAATACTTGCTGAGAAAATTCCCACTTGGAACAAGTGAAAGTAGTTTTTGACCTGTGCACATAGAAAGATTTTTTTTTTTCATTTTCTCCACTGAGTACCAAGACTGAGAGCAAAGGGTTATAGCTACATTTGATCAAATCTCAAAGTGATTTTCATGTTCAGGGCTCAGCTGTATGTTACAGGTAAAGAACATGATCCAAGATTTCTTCCACGATGTAAAGTATTCTACTTGTCTCCTTCTTAATGAAACACAGCTATGAACTTTTCATATTATATTAACAGATATAGCACCTTGAGGCAACTGTTGAGGTGAATTAGCGCTATATAAGTAAATCTGAATTGAACTGAACTGATCTTCAGGCCTGTGGAGTCACACCCGTAGACAAAAGTTCAAGAACAAAATGAACAATTTGCCATCACATTAGGGTGTTTTTGTTATTAAATGAGACATATTTCCAGTACAGCTATCATAACTAGGCTTGTGAACGTTTGTGCATTTATTTGCTTGAGTAAATGTTATAAAGGCTAACTGACTGACTGTTTTTGGATTGACTGAGGGCTGTATGTGACCCAAAGTGTAAGTAACATACAGTATCAATTAAATGAAACATGTCAAATCTGGCCCTTGATGTGATTCCTATTTGCCACTGTAAATTTACCTTTACCAAACAGAAAGCAAAGTCTATGCAATGAGGCAAATCCATGTTTGTGCATGTTAAAATACAACCTCAGTGAAAGTTGGGACGCTGTGTAAAATGTAACTAAAAGCAGAATACGATGATTGGTAAATCCTATAACCCCGTATTTTATTCACAGTAGATCACAGTTCAATTCAATTCAATTCAATTCAATTCAATTCAATTTTATTTATATAGCGCCAAATCACAACAACAGTCGCCTCAAGGCGCTTTATATTGTATAGTAGTACAATAATAGATACAGAGAAAACCCAACAATCACATGACCCCCTATGAGCAAGCACTTTGGCGACAGTGGGAAGGAAAAACTCCCTTTTAACAGGAAGAAACCTCCGGCAGAACCAGGCTCAGGGAGGGGCGGCCATCTGCTGGGACCGGTTGGGGTGAGAGAAGGAAAACAGGATAAAGACATGCTGTGGAAGAGAGACAGAGATTAATAACAGGTACGATTCAATGCAGAGAGGTCTATTAACACAAAGTGAGTGAGAAAGATGACTGGAAAGGAAAAACTCAATGCATCATGGGAATCCCCCGGCAGCCTACGTCTATTGCAGCATAACTAAGGGAGGATTCAGGGTCACCTGGTCCAGCCCTAACTATATGCTTTACCAAAAAGGAAAGTTTTAAGTCTAATCTTAAAAGTAGAGATAGTGTC